>OMNM01034587.1:2536-14315 GCA_900302745.1 Parablennius parvicornis | reverse complement strand
AGAGAAAGACAAACAAGTTGTTGAAGCTCGACAAACTCACAGACCTATTATTTTGAGGTGAATTACACATTAATCATAATATTCCTCCGTAGCAAAATAAAGCAACAACATCAAAGTCTCATCTGTTTCAATATCGTCTCGGTCAAAACAATGCTGACACTCCAGTCCATGTTTTTTTACCCCCATCTCGGAGAAAGAATTTAGACCATCACTCTAGTTTTACCACTCTTGCTATGATTTTCCTTACCTGGCATCTCGACTTGAGAGGCAATTTTGTAGAAGACAGTACAACCTTTATGTGTCTCTGTGACTTGGTTTCTTTCTACCGGTGTCTTTGAGAGGGATTAAACCGTTTGACTTCGTGAGAAACCAGCAAAATAGCCAGTAAACACAAGTGCTTGTTTTTTTTTTTTTTTTCTTTTACCTTTTTTATTGCCCAATAAAACAAGTTAGTGACTGATTGATGTTTTTAATCTTAGTATAACATAACAAAATGGCATCATGGGTGAGTCGCATGCCAGCATTTAAAGGAAAACTGCAGAAATGTGTAAGCAAATCAATACCTCTCAGTTCACTTGTAAAGTTGCAGTGCATATTGATTAACAAAAATGTTTTGAAAGGAGGATTATTAGGTGTTGGAATTGAAATCTATAGTGTTGCGCAGTTTCTGCAACACCAAATATGTCACAGGGCTTATGTTGCATGTAAACACTTGACTGTGCAGTGAGGCTTGCATGTTTTTTATAGGCTGTGAAAAACACATGACCTGTTGAGACTGACGAAACGATCTGAACTAAAACCTCTAAATTGTGAGAGCCATTCATTTCAGGTAAATAAACTGGAAACTGAACATGAGCCTGAAACCCCAGGAAAGCCTACATAGCAAAGTGATAATGATCCAGTATGTCCAAAAAAAGATGAATAAGAAAAGAAAATTACCGAAAAAACATCACATATATTTGTTTGTAATTAGGAAACACATGGGCAAGTTGTTAACAGTAGAGCAAACACAGAATACATTTCTGTTTGTTTTTGTGAGCTAATGCTAAAAAGTCATGAACAGTTCAACAATCAATGATAATTAGAAGTCGTCTTTTTTAACTTCCTTTCCTCTATGGTGTTGCACTATTGATAATTTAAATTGGGTGGACAAATCCTATTCACCCGTCCGACAGGTTCCGTCCCATATTGTTGACCATTCCTAAAATTTAAGGGAAAAGAGGCAGATTTTACATTCAGCTTCAAATCCTCAATAGAAAAACAGAATGCATTGTGGAGAACGATGTTCCACTGCTCAAAAAAGCTCATTATAAAATGTGGGACTGCCTAGATCTAGCACATAAAACTTTTTAACGTCAAGTAGAGATATGGACAGTGGCGTGGAATGCGTGTGATTGCCTTTTATATTAAACTGGAAAGGGGGCCCTCAAAGAGACAGCTGCCATTGACAATATGATGGATTTCCTTTAATTAGATACTATCTTCAACAACAACAAAAAGCAAGGATTCTCCCTTATGGAGCTCCCTACTTATCTGCCCCGTGACGAGAGTGGGGGCTTCTCATTTTAAAGACTTTGTACTGAGGCAACCAAGTATAGCGATTTTTGTAATATGTTGATTGTGTTTGTATATGTCATTGTTCTATTAAAAAAAAAAATTGTGTTTTTGAATCATCATCTTAACCGTCTTCATCAAAATAGTTACTATTTCAATGTGCATTTGTTTGCAGTCATATGTTTCTAGCTGCAGTTTCCCAGCTCCATCATGCTGGAATTTAATCATTTTGTCACCATGAAGCCACCCAAAGCCTGACAATCATGCACTCATCATAATCAGATGTACATAATCAGATGTGTTGAAGTGCCAGTATGTCACAAGGACTGCACCATCTTCAGAATCAAAAGTACACACCTCTGATCGAGCAGAAAAGCAACAAAATGCTGCCTGAAACAAATAAAAACTAGCCTGTGAGTTTCTTCAAAACAACAATATTGAACCCAAACAGCTCAGTTATTAGTATCCTGCAGCTAAACATCTAATTCTGTTTATTCTTGATACACTACACGGTGTGATCGAGCTATTAGTTCAATGTTTCAAGAGAAAAGAATAGTTTTTTGCCTTTTCATTTCAGAGGTTTCACATTTACATGACAACGCTTGGAAAACAATGTGTTTCAATGGAAATGGCAGAAACACTGACTTGTAGTCATGCCAGGATGGGAGGTGGCACTAGTTGTTGTTTCTGTAACCAAACCACCCATACAACACATGCATTTTCAGTGGCTCAAAGCACTGCTGTCATGTAAACGGACACCCGAAACACAATGAAGGTTTCCAATTTCACATGAAAACATTGTTCTGTAAACAAGGCCTAAGTCTATGTCCCATCAAAGTGACTCTTATCCAGGCAGAGCCGTCAAGATTAACCCGAAAAAAAGCATCAAAAGCTGAATGATGTTCGAAAGACGGGCAATAGGGTATGAAACGGGCTTTGTGTTGGTACAAGACGTCTGTCATCCTTTTAGGGGAGTGTGATCTTGAGTGGAAAGAGTGCACAGCCCATATCAGACGTTCCCCACGACTCCCCTTTCATCTTAGCATATGTGACCTTTCCGTTGGGATATTATGTGAAAGATGTGAAGCAAGAGGAAACCTTTATTTAATGGAATCGAAGTATTGACCAAGACATCCCATGAGGGAAGAACAAAGAGAGAGTCAATGCATGAGTGGTTGAACTGTAAATCGCATGTTGTCATATCTATTTAACATTTGTTTCAAATGCCACCGCTTCTCACGTAACACCACAATGTAAAGCTCAAAGATAGAGCATCGATGCATAGGGGAAAAAAAAAAAAAAATAGATAAAAGTGGCTGTCTGCATTATTTTATTCGAAAGATACCTTACATTTAAGATATGTGCATTTTGTGACTTCTGTTTGACTCCACAATAATGAAAGAACAGGAGCAAAGGTGATATTTGTGAGTTAGATTCCTATTGACATATCTTTTTTTTTTAATTCATAGCCTTATTATGCTTATTGGTAATTAAGGAAAACAAAATCACTCAATTTTGGTAAAAGTCACTAATTTAAAAAAAGCCAATATATTTGAATATCAATGTGTATCCTTTTGTATGTTATGTTGCAACAGTACAGCCAAGCATGCATATGAATAAATTAGCTCCTGCTGTCCATGTTGGGAAAAGAGAGCCATGAATTGATTTACTGGTTTTGTCACGTCCATGATGCATCACATACAACGTCCCGTTTAGAGCATCGATGAAATCTGCGGAAATGTGTCTTTAATTTATGACTCAATAACAAGGGACTGCTATTCATATTGGCCCTTTTGATGTATGGCTTGCAGATGATTGGACTGGCTACAATGGGAGTACACTGAGCCAAGTCAAGCATGAACACACACTGTCATAATGACAAAAAGCAGAGAGCTACTGAGATTTTTTTTTCCTCTCCCCCTTCTGCATATTAAGCACAGTTACTCCAGAGTTACTGTTGTTGGTGATAAATAAGGCCTAATTTGTTGTAGAATAATAAACATGGAACCACTTTTTTTAATCTGAAGGGAAAAAAAAACAGTTTGATAGGAAGAACATGGTTTGATGAGAAAGTGGAGCAACACAAACAAAAAATAAGGTAAAGAACAACAAAAAGAAAGGACATGAGGGTGAGAGCAGGTTGCTATCTCCCTCTCCAGCTGCTTGCTTGGGAAAATCATTGGAACGCAAAGGTAGGATGGTGGATGGTGAACAGCCCGAGGAAGTGTTGCACCCAAATGCATCCCAGCTGCCATATGAATTATTCCAGCTCCACTGTTTGCACAGGGTTTGGAAAACAACAAAAAAAGACTTTAAAGCAGGTCTGAAAGATGACTGGATGCAGACTTGGATAAAGCATGGAGGGAAAACGAACAACAAGAATTCCAGTGGGTTCCAAACACCAACATGGCGCTCGGTCTTTGGAATGAAGTGCAGATGAGAAAGAGAAACCTCCCGTCCCAACGTCCCAAGTTGATTATTTTTTCATTGGGGCGTGACGGATGCAACAGAGAAAATAGAACAACGGCAAATGTTTGGGTGTGGCAGAGCCATCTTAAGGGATTGCGGATAGGTGACAAAAAGAAAAACAACAATGAAGAACAGCGATTGGTACATGACTCACTTTCATACATTAAACTTTGAGCAGGAAAGTGAGTGCAGGTAGTAATTAGTCTCTTGCATGTTAAATTGACTGTTGGCTTCACTTTTTATGACACAAGCTTGGCGCTTCAGAGATCTCAAAGCACTTCACACAATCTCTCTCTCACACATAATGGGGGTGGGGGGCAGAGTGGCCACAAAACCACAACTTGAGGTTCAGCGTCTCGTCCAAAGACACTTCAGCACATGGTCAGGCGGAGAAGAGGACCAGCTGCCGACGCTGCGATGGCAAGATGACCCACTCTACCATCTGAGCCACAGCCACATTATTCACTATAGGAGACACAGATTGAGGTTAAGAATGATTAAAATACATGAAGTGGTGTTAATCCACACTCTTCCGTCGTGTCAGCACACAGACAGGTGACGAATCGAAGAATGAATAAACGAGTGGAGAAACATAACAAACGCAGATGTCTCCACGCAGGTGCACTGTATAACACAATTAAGCAATTACCATCTAATCATGTTCTGAGGCATGTACGACAATACCAAGCAGTCCCAGTTAAATCTGAATCATGGAGGCTCAACACCTGCAACGGAGGAGAGCAAAACCATGGATTCTCCTGTTATATTCTATTTTTGACTTTTCTATAGAATTTGCTTATATATATTTAGTGAAGTGTAACATACACATATGTAGCACATATGTGCATTCAAAGTGTGAAAGCGAAAGGCAATTATCATATTTACAAGAACAAACATTATGTAAATGCGTATCTCAACCTAAGATAACGTGTTGAAATCCATTAGCAGTGTAAATTTAATTACGGGATAGTCAAGATGGTTTTTTGCAAATGGAAAGTGACAGTGATTATTGTAATTCCAGGAAGCTGCAGGTTATTAGTTTGTGTGTAAATTTGTGTATTGATTTGTCAATTTCGAGGAGCAAGTGGATCTCGATGCCCATTTGCCCCGAAGAGGCAATAAAATGGCGGCTCTCTGAGACTGCGCTTGTGATTTTAACAGCACCACGGCAGACTCTTCTTCTATAGGCGCCCGATTGAAGCTAGAGTCAACTGGGCTGGATTTATTTTTTTTTTAATCACAGATGACATTGGGGAAAGGTCAAGGTGGAGACTGGACAAGTTCATTTGCTCGGTTGTGTTTGGGATGGTTCATTTGTTGCCATGTGACGTTAGAGGGCAAAAAGACAGAGGTCTGGGTTGATAGTGTCTGCACAAGTCCTAGAGAGCAATGTAATGATGAGTATTTAGGCCCAAAGCTGTATTTCTGATCAAACTTTCTGGATGTCATTAACTGTCCAGTGGCTATGCGCAGTACACATTCAAAATACAGCAGTGGCAGGAGTAAAAAGGGTTAATCAACTCAACCAACTGCCTGTGATCTGACATCTACATCGACAGATTTAACCCAAGCAGACATGTTCCCATTTTCACCTCATTCTCATCTAACACTGTCTCCGTTGAAAATTGGGAATCTCTATCTCAAAAGGACATCATGTCTCAGTGGTAACTGTTCAGTGAAGTCAAAACTACAAGTCAGAAAACAATATGGGCACGTCCAGTAAAGCTGCTTTCGCCAGGCGGTTCTCTGTTATAAAAGCAGGAAAAGTGATGTTTTCAATTACAACCTTGCTCTTTGGGGGAGGTATAAAATGCATCCTGACACAATTAGAACACAAAGCCTGATGTCATTGTGAGCCAGACGCTTTATGTTATTTTCCAGCCTATAAGTCACATGACTATGGTGTGTACATATAGATACATACACACACAGAATTATGAAATGTTCTCTTAGAGATAATAATTCAAATTACCTTCTTATACATAAAAATTCTCTCATAATTCATCAAATTAATTGTTCAAAATAAAGCACAAGCAAAAGTAAGTGTATCAAATACATCTCAATTTATCCTTTATATTATGAGTCTTCAATCAAGATGAAAACCAACCAACATTTTTCAAATGAACTAAGAAAGTGGGCATAAAAAAATAAATAAAATGAATCAAGGTGAATTGGATCCATGGGGGTTAAGACGTACTAAGGCTTGTGCTTTGTTGAGAAGTAATTCCATGAAAGCCTAACACAAAGAGATCTGATACAATGCAATTGGAGTATTGGAGTCCTAATCAGGGCATTTTATAAAAATAACACAGTAAGTACAGGCAAACAGGCCCATTAAAAAGAGCTCCAACGTCTAATGAGCAATCATCTGTGTTTATGTGTGTGGCTAATTGCACTTTTAATTTACTTTATCAGCAGGCCCAAAGATGAATGGAGTTATAATTGTAAGATTCTCCATCAAATTAAGGTTGTTGGGTTTTTTTTCCCCGAAGTCTGCATTTGTTTTTTGAAAAGCATATTTCTTCTAACTCACCAAAATTATAGCAGCGGCGATAAAAACGTCCCTACCTCTGTTAGTAAAATTCAAGGAAGAGTCAGATTTATGATCAGATGACGAATTAGCACAACAAAACACCAAACATACCAATGAGCCCAAATGATACTACCACTCACAGATGAAATGATTCATTTTACAACATCATAAAAATAGCAAGGAATGTGAAGCTGGGGATTGAAATAAAAAACTGAATATCAGATGATTGAGTCCAGGTCGTTCGCTTTTAAGCTTTTTTTAACTGCTTGAACAGTTGCAGTCCAAAGATAGACACCATCAACCATCCATCGGAAGCTCTTTGGACGTCAGTGTCTTGCTCAAGGACACCTCAAAATATAGTCAGGGGTAAATGTTGGAACAGATCTGAAACTTTGTGATTGAAAAACAACCAACTCTACCAAATGAGCCACGGACGCCGAGGGAAAAGACGGAGAGAATACCTCAATCAATGTCAGGTGCTCCTGTTTGAACTGTGCGATGAAAACCCACATATATGAAAACATGCAAACTCTAATATATACAGTAATACTGATGAAACGGTTAAGCCAGACGCCAAAAACCGGCCCGCAGGAGGCTCCAGCCTGGCTCGCCAAACCACCAAGCAAATTGCAAAAATGTCTCAGAAAACATTGACTTTTTAATACATTTCTTAAAAATATCTAACATTGAGACCTGAGATGTCAGTGAAGCAGCCATGAAAGATAGGAAACAAGCATTTACCCCAAAGCCATGGTGTCAGGGTGAGTTTGTAAAAACATGCATAATGCAACAGCTGTATTTTGCACCAAATGGTTTAATTAAAATTGGCTTTATGTTATGATTGTACTAATTTCTAGTAGGAACTGTTTGGTTTAATGGAATTTAAGATACTTTTGAACACGTACATGCTAAATGCATGTAAATACAAAAACATCTGATTAGTGATTTGTGGATTATATAACAGATTTCTGCTTCTAACCACTGACCTCTTTTTGACACATACAGACTCTTTTCTTGAATGTGTTTGCTTTTCTACTTCCAAGGACACTTCGATATGAGCCGTGGTTTTATGGGATCACAAAATATGTGAGCAACAGTTTCTAAAAAATCTGTCCACTCAAGCAGTCTCTATAATATAGTCTCTATAATTTCTATAATATCATATAATCTCTCTCTCTCTCTCATGTAAAGATTATTAACCACTTTACAGGGCTCACACTTGCCTTGCATTTTGGCACCCACATCTTCAGTCAAAAAAATGAAGTGAGCTTATCAAATACTCTGCAAATATATCGCAGGGGGCTCTTTAATTTAGTTCTTTGAATGTTCATTGTCGTCAAAAGCCAGACACACAATGACACATCCAGTAGTTTATCTTTTTACTGGCTGCCTGTGAGCTTTAAAACCCATTACAAACTTTCAGTGACCCTTAATTTGCTATTGAGTAAGAGAACAGTCTTGCTCATGGGGTTTTATAAAATGTTCCAGATTGAAAGACCGAGTGTCAGTTTCCAACTATTGCTTTCAAAATGGAGCTATCCGAATCATGATCACAGTTACAAGCTGACGCCAAAGAAAAAAGAAAAAAAAAACGTATTCCTCAACTTTAGCTTGACTGCCTTGGAGCTATGTCAGTCTGCTTCATATGTTAACTCAGCCTGTACGTATTGAAAGGCAAGAGCGCACACCCTGAAGCTATGCGTCGCCCATAACCACTCCGTGGCAATCACACTGCATTTTCAGAAACATAACCCAGGATGTCCAGCTGAAGTGATATATTCTGATCCATTACGCTCTTCTTAAATAGTTTGTGCGGCTAGTCACACATCAGGGAGCTGCCATAACTGAAAGCTTAAGAGAATAAGAGAAAAGCACTATTTTAAAAAATGAATGTACAATTGTGCTCACATTGCTTCGTCGCACAGCGATGTAGTAGCTTATAGTTCCACTTCACAGTGAGAATATCTTTCAAGGCCTTTCTGTGTTGAGTTTGTTTGTTTTCTCGAGGTACTCCATTCTTTTACACGTCATGCATTGGATTAATAGAGAAAATGTAAATATTTGGACGTAGGCAAGTCATACAAAAGAATTAGATTAACAGGTATTAATTACCACAACTAAAATTTTTAAAAAAGCTTCAAACCTTTTAGCTATTATTTCGTTGAAACAACTGAATATTATTAAATGTGAATCATTGCAATTATTTGAGAGGCACATAAATGGCAATTCAGACACAACTGTACTGGAGAAACATGTTTAGTTTCCCCAGAAGCCTCTCTTTTTGTACTGCCTAGCTTGACAAAAGAATACATTTGTTAACACAGCTCATTAGGTAGAAGCGTGTGAGAGTTACTGTGATTTTTGGAGTCACATGGCTGCATTAGAAATGTATTAACGTCACGTCTTGAAAGAAATGATGGGAGGCAGCGCAGGGCACCGGCAGCAATGTGTGATCCATAACTGTCTTGTCACAGCAAAAACTGGGGCCAAAGGCCACGGGGGTGTCGGATGCAACCTGCACGTTTTTGGAATTTGATATAACATCCTCCAGGCTGGCAGCGGAGCAAATGTCAGAGGAAACCTTGTAATAATTTGTTAAAGTCGGAGTAAAATTTTGAGAGGCTGATTTTAGAAGTCGAGAAAAGCATTGGGGGTGAGCAAAGATGGGAGATGACAAGAAGTTGGAACAAGTGCCAGAGGGTGTCCTGAACCCCCCAGGGGGTGTCCCGCAATGCTGGCCATGTACAAAATATAGATATTTGGGATTAAATAGTATTGGATGTCTGTGTATGAGTCACTGACTGAGTTGTCAGGGAGACTACAAGTAGCCTGAGAGCAGGAGAAAAAACCAAACACAGGGACAGCTAATAAATATTACTGTTTCTTTAGTGAAAGAAGGTCTAATTATAGCATGGCATGATAAGTGCCCTCAAAAAAACCCACTGGTCGCGATTCATTTCGGTGTTATAGAGAGGTGTAGATGGAGTGAATACAAAGAAATGAGAGGTTTTACTGATTGGGAAGGGATGAGACGAGGCTTAAAAGCTAGGTTGAAAAGAGAAGTGTGTTTGCAGTAATGTCATGGTACTGTACAGAGGTTTAGGGGGGGAAAAAACTGTATGCAAGTTACAGGGACCTTTTTAAATGTGTGTAAAAGCAAAGATATCAAAGAACCACAAGGCAGTAAAGCAATTAAGTTCTCATATCTCATGCACCTTTTATTTCTCAGAGTCGACTGCACAGCCCAGAACATACAGGATCGTGTATTTATAAAAAAAAAAAAAAAAAAAAAAAAAAAAAAAGATTGCTTGCTAACAGAATGATCGACTCTGCTGTATTATTTAATCTTAAGTCATGTTTAGAGGGAACCATTATTTGGTTCATTAACAGATCAATAAGAAATAATTGCATGAACTTGGAATGATGTTTTGTCATTCATCCTTCAGGCTCCTGTAATCTTGGTGATAAGGCTCATTGGTTGCATGGTGGTTTATTGGCCCAAGTCATTACACTTGTAATGATTTCAATCCAACAATGTCACTCTCGCCGCAGACACCGCCTGCCGTATAAACAAATACCAGTTTTCACAGGATTTCTCATCATGCAAAGTAGTCCTTGGATGGCTCCCCGCTTGTGAAGTTAACGCTGGGTTTAATCCCCTAGTTTCCTGAATGCCGTGCCAGAGCAGGATAAGATGACATGGCTGTCTGGCTGGAAGACAGCTCGCAGACGCCTCTCATGTCAGTTTGTCACAGCAGGTTTGATGGCGCTTCAGGTGACAGGTAGGCAGTCTGGGAGGAGTGAGAACTGCCTCCTTTAAAGTGGCTTTGCAGACATGGTGACGCTGAGGTGATCTATAGCTTAAAAAAAAAAAATAAAAATGAAAAAAAAAAAGCTGGTTTCATTTTCCAACTTTTGCATCAAAGCGAGCTTTCAGGGTTTCATTGATCTGCAGTGTTCTGTTGTGTTTATTTGGAATTAATAAATTCAGTGGGTACCTATTTGGTTGTCAAACATGTAAAACTGGTTCAATCCAGCCTGTCATTTTAGAGTAATGATTAGTGGCATAGGACTGGATTGATAATTAATATACTTAAAAAGAAGCTTTGTAATGATTGTCATTAATCATATTTGAGGCAAATAGTAAATAGACTTATACATGTTCACATACTGACACGATAATCTGTGGGTTTGTTATTTAACACATCTACCGCGTCGACATTGAAGCTTTCAACAGGACACGATGTAGGACACTGCCACTTTATTAAAGTAAACAAACTATGCATGTTAACTGTCACTGTGCCAGATCAAAGCAGCCTGCCTCGCAGCGACCTCCCAGCATGTTGTCCAGCTTTCCCTCTCTCACTCCACAAACCTCCCGTCATACTCTAGTTCCCTCAAACACACCTGTTACAACAATGGCTTGATGTGGGGGCGCAACATAAAAACCGGGCTGAAATTGGTTTAATGCAAAGTTATTTCTTTTCCTCTCTTCTGAGCAAATAAAGAACCAAAACAACGTAATAATAATAACGACAAGTGGCTCACAATACACGAAAAAACACAAAGACCAAATGACTGAACGAAAAGAGACTCTTGCAGAAGGCAGAGCTGAGTGCCACGCTAACACAAAAGAGGTATGAAAAAAGGGTATAACAAATTGGAAGGGGCACCAATGGGAAGGAGGGAGCTACAAACGCACATTAACGACACCATTCAGCTGGTCTGGTTTTACCAGCAGGCTGACAACAGTTAACCAGAAGATGTGGGGAGCCTGCTGAGGGCAGCGCTTATAAAAACACCTGTTCTAGGCTCCGTTCGCATTGCAGGTCTTGATATTCAATTCAGACTTTTTTTGTGATCATTTCAAACGCGACCTGCCATGTGAACGTGATCGGACCGGATGTTTTCGGGCCCCAGAGCACAGAAAATGACGTGACGTCACACTGAGCGCGCCGGTCAAGCACCAGGGTTGCCAGATGTGACTAAATGATTGCAGCCCAAACAACATGAAACCCACACATCTCAATAAAAACCAGCCCCAATCTCAGGATGTGTAAGAATCATGTTATAACCATAAAACTAATATATGTGTAATAATGAACACCCCATAAACACACCAAGAAATAAAGTTAAAAGTAAAAAATCTAGACCTCATGACGAGGGAAAGAAGGAGAATGAGGTAAAAAAAAAAAAAAAAAAAAAAAAAACACAAATTTTTAA
>OMNM01034584.1:0-14539 GCA_900302745.1 Parablennius parvicornis | reverse complement strand
GGCTGGCAGCCCGGGACGCAGCCGTGAGAGACAGCCGCTCCTGGATCGGGATCGTGGAAACCCACAGCGGGAGCCCCATCGGAACGAGTTCCCGGAGGATCCCGAGTTCAGAGAGATCATCCGAAAGGCCGAGCGAGCCATAGAGGAAGGGATCTACCCGGAGAGGATCTACCAGGGCTCCAGTGGGAGCTACTTCGTCAAAGACTCCCAGGGGGTAAGAAGACCAGCAGCTGCTGCATCTGCTGCTTTCTAACAGCTGCGTCCACACACAGGTCCCTTTCACCGAGTATTGAAACCTCCCGTGTTGATTTTTGATAAGTGTCGGGGCTTCCAGGGAAAGGCCTCCTCTAACCAGCCTGCGATGACTTGGCAAAAGGACTGTCGACATGCCAACATGAACCCTGGACAATACGTTTCCCGTTACTCCAATTACACGAGAGACAAAGCAAAACTCTGTCAGAAGTTACACACGTGACTCCTGTTTGTCAGTGCATGTGAACGAATAGGCCCAGTCGACAGTGTGCCAACATGAGGGCAGAAATTGTTGAATAGAATATTTTGACAGCATTTTACTGGAAAAAATGTCAAAAACAGTTCTAGACTAACTCGACCAGAGGTGAGGGGATTGATGGTTTCATGGAAACATTAAAGGATTTATCTTTAGCAAAAGCAAACCCATATATAACTAACTCTAACATTGTTGTTGTTTACTTTTATACCAGTTTTGGATTATGGAGTGCTTAATGAGAGAAGTCTTGGATAAAACTAAGTCAACTTCAAGAATCAAACTAAATAGACCAGTAAACAAATGAAAAAAGCTTGATTACAACCAGGAAAGGACTTGTGCTAAAATAGTTTCAGAGGTTACTGATCTCCTGGCTGGTCTTGACTATAAATGCCTTGTTCACTTTCATTTACACTCCAGTACAGGCAACGCAGCTCGAAAATTCATGGAGTTAAGAAGATCATTGGTTGGAATGTGAGGAATAAAGATAACATCTAGTCTAAATGAGCCTAAAATAGATTTGCAGCTTTAAATACCGGACTGATAATGACTCTGATACCATCCGATTGCTGAACACAAACAGAACCTGTCCAGCTTGAAGGAGCTGAAGCGGCTCTGCTGCGTAGGATCTGAAAGTACCAAAGTCTAAATGTGCCAAGCTCACGGACAATTTTCAGTCAACTCGCAGCTGTAAATGTTGATAAGGTGGTCTTATGAAGGGTTTACTTTGGAAGTAAATAAATATCCATGTATAACTTATCTGATTCTTTGGGAGATTGTTTAAAAGAAGCTTTTAACTTCACCTCTGCAACTTCAGTGAGACTACAAACTATCATGTGAATGTTTTTTTTTACGTTAGCTGGTGTTAACTTTGAATTAAGATATATATACTTTGACTAAACTGTTCCATGCTTAATCAAGCTGGAGATGCTGATCACGCGTGCCGGATTTGTTGCAGTAACATTGGTACAAACTGATGTACAGTCGAGATAAGTTACTGAGTCATCATAGGATTGTTTCTTTCAGCTCAGACGAAGCGTGACAGTAAACATTGATTAGCACAGCTGGAGCAAATAGGAAAAGACTTGAGTGACTATCCTATATTTAAAAAGAAAAAAACCAGTAGTGGACTTCTTCATTTCAGCTTGTTTAGTCCAACATAAAGATTTTCAAAATGTGCTGTTCCTCACCCCGCAGGGGATTGCTCGGTGTGCAGTAGTATTCTCGGCTGAATGAGGGAGGTTTTTATTCAGCGACCTGCTTCCCTCGACCCCCACCTTTTTTCAGTTAGTCACCACTATGCTTAGTAGTCATGTGCTTCCTCCCTGTGAGGATATAATTCTCCTCCATGACCAAGTTTCATGTCGCCGTGTGTGGCATAATGCGACATGTGATCTCTATAACCAACTCATCGTATCACTGCACCCAAATTCCTGTTTTTATGTATTACACTCCTTTTTATGGCTTTGCTGTAATCTCAGAGGAAAGTTTTAAGGTGAATGGTTTCATCAGGAGCATCTGGCTTGTGCACAGTTTTAGTTTGAATCTTTGACAGTTTTCACACTAAAAGTTGAATACAAACCACTGCTGTGATACTCTCTACTGTTCCCGCCTTGCATTGTAGGATCTTGAAGTATTCTCAACTTCACAAAGGAAGATATTGTTCTTGGATTTAAATATTTATCCCAGAAACAACCAAACCTTTGTTTCTCTCACTCTCTTCGAAATTTGTATTTTTTTTTTTTTTTTTTAAATGAACATCTTCAGCTGCCTTTTAATCCCACTTCTGTTTTTTTTTTTTTGTTTTGTTTTTACAGAAAATCATCGGAGTGTTCAAACCTAAAAATGAAGAACCCTACGGCCAGCTGAATCCCAAGTGGACCAAGTGGCTCCAGAAGCTGTGCTGTCCCTGCTGTTTCGGTCGGGACTGTTTGGTTCTGAATCAGGGTTACCTCTCGGAGGCCGGGGCAAGTCTGGTGGATCAGAAACTGGAGCTTAACATCGTCCCCAGGACCAAGGTAGAGCACGGTGCCGCTTTGGCTTTTACAAAAGCACAATATTACTTTAGTAGACATTGTTCTTTTCTAAAGCAAAAATTCCTGCTTCAGGTGGTGTATTTGGCAAGCGAAACATTCAACTACAGCGCCATAGACAGGGTCAAGTCTCGAGGAAAAAGGTTAGCCCTGGAGAAGGTGCCAAAAGTGGGTCAGAGATTCCACAGGATTGGATTGCCGCCCAAGGTAATTTGATAATACTCCAATTATTTTATTGAGTGTTTAGTTTTTTAAAATGAGTGAAATGCAAACTGTTACAGGTCTACCAGCTATTTCCTGTATTTGACCAAAGTTTTTGATAATGTATGCAGACTTCAAACTGTAGTAATGGTGCTATTTTTGCATGGTTAACCTGTAGCATCAGTATCTGCACTTAAGGTATAAAGTAGGCCAAAAAGGCCCTGACATTGCATCCTGATAAAGCTCACAGGATTTGTTCAGTGGCTGTTGTGCACTCTCATGCCGTTTGATTTTAAAAAAAGACAACAAAGAAAAAGCAAGTGTAATTTGTGTGAGTAATAACAATGTGTTAGCACAGGGCTGTCAGATATAAGGCCCGTGGGCCAAAGCTGGCCTGCAAGAGGCTCCAATATGGCCCAACAAAACATCAATGGAAAAAAATTTCCAAAGAAAAGACAGATTTAAAAAAAAAACAAAAAACATGAAAACATTCTTAAGAACCGTACTAAGATCCAAGCTGGGATATCATTGATGCTGCCATGAAAGATGGCATGTTAGCATTAGCATCAAAGCCATACTGTCAGGGTGAGTTTGTAAAAACATGCATATTGCAACAGCAAGAGGGGAAGTTTACTTTGGGCAGTTCACTGCATCATTAAAACTGGCTTTATGTTGCAATTGTAGTAACTGGTTTTATGAAAATATAGACATTTTCATCTAACCCAAACACATTATTTCAGAAGATGTTTAAAGGAGATTTTGAAAGGATTGGCAGAAAATCCATCAACGATGTGTCTTAACGTTTCATGTTTTAATTCCGCCAGGTTGGCTCCTTCCAGCTTTTTGTTGACGGCTACAAGGACGCAGATTTCTGGTTGCGGAAGTTTGAAGCGGAGCCTTTGCCTGAAAACACCAACCGTCAACTCCAGCTGCAGTTCGAGCGGCTTGTGGTCCTTGACTACATCATCAGAAATACAGGCACGACCTTTTTATTTTACTGGCTGTCTTGCACACTAGACTTTTATTTTCATCGTCTGAATTGAATTCTGTATGTTAGACAGGGGAAATGACAACTGGCTACTGAAGTATGACTGTCCCATGGATTCTGTTGGTAATCGGGTGAGTAATACACGCACAGTCCGTCTGTTGGTCTTTGATTTCATTTTATTCGGCTCCGGGTACCGTTTCTCCAGGTTGATTGAGGGCAGAGGATGACACCTGGAACAGGTTAAACACAGAGAGACAGCCTATCTCAGACACACAGTCATGCCTACAAACAGTTTTTGAGAAGGTTTAAACCAGATCACCCACAGAGAAAAACCATGCACACAGATGGGAGGAACATGCAAACTTACAAAACAAAAGCATTCTTATTACAAAAGATCTGTCTGTACGGTTGCACAGGAAACGTTAAGTGAAATGGCAGGATTCCTTCTTAATGAAATTTTGTGTACTGGCTCATAGTTCATGAATTGCCTCGTGTCTGAAACATCCTTTACTCTTTGTTTCTGTGTCAAGTCAACATGTCTGCCATGGAAATCCGTATAGCTGATTTTATGTGCATGTGACACCTTTATCTCTGCAGGACACAGACTGGGTGGTAGTAAAGGATCCTATCATAAAGTTGGCAGCTATCGACAACGGCCTCGCTTTCCCCCTCAAACACCCCGACTCTTGGAGAGCTTGTAAGCATTCCCACCTCCATATTTACTAACTACACTTTTCAATTTTTTTATTTTTTTTTTTTCAATTGATTCATCACGACAGAGTCCAGTTCTTTACAAGTAATGTGCCAACTGTCATTGCCCAATCACCAGACCCCTTCTACTGGGCATGGCTCTCCCAGGCCAAAGTACCGTTCTCCCAAGAAGTCAAAGAGCTAGTCCTACCAAAACTTGCGGACCCAAATTTCATCAAAGATCTGGAAGAGGACCTGTACGAACTGTTTAAGGCAAGCAGAACTGATATCACCATCTCAAAAATACTAACTTACATGATCAATCGGATGTAAAAAGAAAACCAAATTAGCCAACGTTATCAAGTTATATTTAATGCCATGAAGTTTTTAAGATGGTTTTGAAACTGTGATGTCTTACACAATGTGTTGTATCTATTTCCATGTCATTGTTCTACAGGGAGCGGAGCTGACTTGAGTATGTACTGTAGCTAGTGAAGTGTTAGTGTTGTAGCACCTTTGTTTCAGAATCAAACAAAAATACAATGTCTCCAGTTTTCCATCACAGGACACAACAACGTCTCACAACTTTGCAGGATAAACTCAGATTCGAGCAAGAATGGACAAAGTCTGCAACATATCCTGCTTGAAACTCTGTGTTCTGGATGGCTTTGGGTGAATGAAAGAAATTGAGATGTGGTTGAGAACATGTCCTAACAGGTCTGTTCTCTGTGACATCTTACAGAAAGATCCCGGGTTCGACAGGGGACAGTTTCATAAACAAGTAGCAGTCATGAGGGGTCAGGTGAGGGTTTTGTTTTTTTTTTTTAACTCTCTCTTCTAACATCTACAAAGAGAGATCATACTAAAAACCTAAAGTCTGTGACCCATTTTTCCACACTTGAACATACAAATAGCCAATTTCCCTCTCCGCTTGGTTTGTTTTGATTCACTTCTCATTCAACTGTTCAGATCCTGAACCTGTGCCAAGCCCTTAAAGATGGAAAAACACCCCTACAGTTGGTCCAGATGCCCCCCGTAATCGTTGAAACAGCCAGAGCACCTCAGAGAGCCAACAGCGAGTCCTACACGCAGAGTTTCCAGAGCAGAAGACCTTTCTTCACCTGGTGGTGAAGCGGAGAGACAGAAGAAGAGCAGCAGGAAGCTGGATGGAGGAGACGGAGTGAGAACTTCTTAGTGCAGACGGACAAGGGGGCAGAATCTGAGAGCTCCGGTTTCTGTCCCGGAAATGAAAATGTTTTCCACCGTCCGTCCACTCCTTCTGGATAATTTTGGTGACAGAGGGCGAGTCGGTGGGTGTACAGACGAAGGCATAAAGAGGAAGTATTTTGCAACATATCTTTCCTGTTTACTTTGGTGCCTTGTGCGGATGTCAGTGAGTGACGAAGATTCTGTAAAGTAAGATATGGAACTTGCCCACACATACATGCACATCAGTCAGAAGCCTCTCACATGCTTGTTTTTGGATGAACAGAGTTGCATTCCATGTATGTATGTTGTTTTGTTTTTTTTCTTCCCATGCCTCTCTGCCTTTTAACATTTACGTGCATATTTCTCCCCTGCAGTCAAAAGCCTGGGGCTGGAAACAGCAGTGGTGTCACTAGATCAGCATTACATTTTTTTTTTAACTATTAAGAAAAGTCCTCATTTTGGTTAAGTCTTACAGATTCATAAACAGAGAGGTGTGTGTTTACGCACTGGGCAGAAGCCGTGTGAACTGGTTTCACCTCACTCGCTGCTCCTCTGATGAGCGGAAGCTGCAGGTCATCGGAGGCGGTGATGAGGAGCAGAGGTACTTCTGAAGTTAATTGTGAAAAAGTATGGTGGACCTGCCTAAATCGTCTTCTCCCTCTGATGAGTTGAATCATTAGAGAGGAAGACTGAGGGAGACCGGCGTTTGCTCTTCAACTACCTTCTGTTTGTCTCCGCCATATTGATTTCTATTAATTCGCTGGCTCACAGGTGGACCTATGTAAACAAAGAAGTAACTTCCTGCTGTACTGAACTGACATGAAAAGTATTGACAATGCACTGTATAATATGTAATATTTAATGATAGATTATAATTAAAAATGTATTCCCATTAATAGAAATGATCTGTATTGACTGTCTATGCTGGTTTTATAGGTACACCTTCAAATAATGCTGAAGAAAAAATGTGCTAATTGATAGTCATACAATCTGGAAAGCTGCTAAATCCTGTCTGTTTCTTTTTTCCAATAATCCATATTTCCATCTTTCATTACATGGTGAAGTATAAGATTTTACTCCATCCAAACCACTTTTAATTTATTTCTTAGAGCTGTAAGGCAATATCACATAGCAGCATATTCAAAATGCATCACGCTGGTTTTCATGATGAAACAAGTGCAGGTAAATTTAATCTCAAATGAACATTTACACCAGAGCAGTGTTTTCAATCTGTTTATTTAAAGCACAAAAGGAAATAACAGCTGATGTCAGTTTGATGCTAAGTGTGATTGTTGGCACTACTCCTCCATATCAAGACTCCACAACAAATTCCCATGAAATATTAAGATTCTCAAAGTGCGTGATGTGATGTGGTAAATTCTGGCCAGAGTTTAAAAAAAAAAAAAAATGATGCAGGAAGGTTTTCATGTGTGCTCTTATCCCATTTATAGTGAAAATCAGACTGAATTATATTCCCACTTGCATCTTAGTCAAAACAATCCATGAAGTTATTTGAATTAACCAGAGTTGCTAGTAAACATATCTCTCATGATTTTAGCAAAGTTCAAGAGTGTGTCACAGGTTGATTACACAATACCAGAATCTCCAAATAGTTTAAACCCGTTGTCTGATGACTTTTCTTGCGCGTTGCTGTGTCTCTGTTAATGGAGGATGCGGTGCAGGTAGCGCTCAGAGTCTCTGGCACCCTCCAGCTTTGCAACTCCAAACCTCCAGGCCGATGGCTTGAAGGGATTTTGGGACTCAGATATGTTTTCTTCAGATTGCAGCAGAAATTCTCCAGGACTGGAAGCTGTGTTGGCTTCTTCGTCTCCAAAAGTGCAGTCGGATGATGGTTCCTCAAACCTGAAGACGAAAACATTCAGGTTGAGGTGAACGGCAGCCGACAAGCATGCTGTGTTTTGTTATTAGGTTTTTTTTTTGTTTTTTTTTCCAATTGTAGAAACTAAAATCTTCTACAGAGCTGTGGAATTGTTTTTGCTTGGAAAAATCACTTATAAACTGTGACTCTAACATGGAAGAATTGAAAGAAAGAAGCCATAATCATTCTTTATTCTGGGGTGGAAATGAAACAATCATTCTGGAAGAGAAAATTTAAGGTTTGGTGTAAATGAGTTGATAAGATTTATTTTTGATTGTGAAACAATTTAAAAAGAGTCCTGAGTTTGTATTGACCAACACTAGCAGTGGAGACATGAAACAAAGTGCCGAGCAAAGAACAGCATTTTACTTCTCTGTCTCACTCCAACAAGGATAATTTCATCTTCCTGAGGAATGTGGAGAGAAATGTGGCGCATGTACGTTTGTATCTTTGTGAGAACTGCTTTCAGCTTCACACCAGTGGGATGAGGACTTTTAGATATAGTAAAGACTTTTTAACTTCTTTCTAAAAGATTTGTTTTTGGTTCAGGATGAGGATCAAGGTTGCGTTCAAGCAACCTTGTTAAGGTTTGGGTAAAGAGAGAAGAAATGTCCTACAAGTAATACAAGTGTGTGTGTCTGTAGTAATATGTAGAGACAAGAGGACAGAGTCGCCAGAGGTCATGATGGGTTTGTTAGGCACATGACAATTCACACACCACGTTTCAACACAGGGACTCTGGCACCCATAAGACTTTCAAACGATTAATGAACTTTTGTGCATTTATTTTAGCCTCCTGGTATTTTGACTTACAGTGATAATATCTCCCCTTTAACTGGCTCCAAGTGCTTTTTAGTGTTGAGTTGGTGTGATTTCCTTGTGTGTGTGCGTTTTCTTCACGAATGCTGTCCAAGTAACATAAAATATTTTCTCAATATTTTGTTCATATTGAGAAAAGAGGCAAATCTACAAGTGAGGCATCTTGGGGGTGTTGGATCAGTGTAAAGGCACAGAGCAGACATTACAGTGCCAAAGAATGCTACAAAACAATATTCTGTCATTTTTAATCATGAATACAAAACATTTTGAGACAGAACTAGAATTATTTTTTTCTTTTATGTAAAAAGGGCTCTCGGGAGATGAAATGAAAAGCAGATTAAAGGATGTGGACACATTTCAGTAATGACAATTCACCATGTTTTTTTTTTTTTCATTGATTATAAACAATATCTTATGAACAATATCTTCAAATTAGTGTGTGTGTGTGTGTTTGTGCTTTAGGCCTGCTGAGGTGATGAGAAAACTCCACACCAGTAGGACGCTGGGTTGGATAAAGATGTTGCAGTTTTCTCTACAGTCACTGAGCTCACCTGAGATATCCAGATGCTTTGAGGCATTTGTGGTCTTTGTGTCCCTCCACTCTGATTCCTGCTTTATTCCTAGCTCGGACTCTCAGCCCGACCAAAGCTTGAGCCAGCATGGCTTCTTCCTCTGCATCTTCTTCCTCCTCCTTTTCTTCCCCTGCTCCCTCCACGTCTGTATCCATCCCTCGCCACACCAGCTTGGCCCGGTGTTCGGCATCTCGGTCTCCCGCTGTTCTGAACAGCTTGTTGAGCTGATGCAGGTTCACTCCTGTGAAAATGTTAGAGCACCCAGACTTCCTGCTGCGTCGACTGAAAAGTTTTTGAGTCTGCTGACTGTCCTCAACCTCAGCAGAGCTGGAAGCCAGGACCTCAGACATGTTGAATGGCTGTAGATTTGTCTGTTTCTTTTCCTTTTTATGATGAAAAAGGAATATTTCGAAGAAAGGAGTCTTGAAGGGAAGGGGAGCTGAATAGAGAGAGCATTGACAGAAAGAGTTCAAACGGGTCAAACCAAAGATAACAAGATCACCTCCGCAATCAAATGCTTCAGTCAGGAGACACTTTTCCATGACTGCAACCAAAAATGCCTGATTTCCTCAAATACCCCTCCCTGTGGTTATTGGGTTAAGCAGGGAAACACAGCGCTCATGCACAAACACAACAAGCCGTTCTCCAGCCTCAATGTGCAGGTGTTACTTTACAAAGTGAAGAATAAGTTCCCGTTACTGTCAGTTCTGTCACACAGATGCTTTTTAAAAACCCACCAGACCCTCAGCAGTTTTCACACCATAAAGCCTGAATAACAGATAGCAGTGTTGCATTGATCAGTATCGACTGAACAGACATTCTCTCCTCAGAAAGTCCAAATCCCAATTCTTGAGAAGCTTTTTCTATTATAACTAAACCAATACCAGCTCCACTTCACGCACCTCCTCATTAAGCCCCTCATACTATCCTGGCCTGTTCTTCATTGCCTTTCTGCTGAAGAAACATCAGATCACTGGGAGGAAGGAGACATAACCACAGCACTTACCTGTGTGTTTGTAGTTTGACTGAGACAGAATCTGACCCTTCTTTTTCACAGGCAGACAGACAACCTGATTATTGATCCAGTATCCAGACTACAACCTTCACACCCACTAATACCAGGCCGACCCACTTCCAGCCAGTGCGTCAGAGCGCACACTCCTGCAGAGCGCACACAGGCAGCAACCTAATCAAAGAGTAATCCATTAATAAAGCCTTTGCCAAAGTGCTAATCTGAAAACAAGAGCTCCAGTCTGTACATATAATGAGGGAGAACACTGGATGGTTTTGCTGTACGGTACATGCCTTTAGTTTGTATTTTTAATTAGGAGTTACTACTTCAAAACGCATACAAAGGTTTTTCACAACCATTGTGCATTCTTCAAAAACTCTTCCATCACGATCAATCATCTGCTTTTCTCCTGCAGCCAGCCCCCGAAGGCCTGACGAGCCTCAGGTGTTTCTACTTTGTAACCTTTAAAGAGGCTCTTCCTTCCCTTCCTATGCATTTTGTTCCTCTTGTTTTCCTTCCAGATAGAGACATGAGCTGGTTTTGGGCTCGGCTTCTGAGGACTGGACGGATTTGTCCTCCTCCATGGACAGGAGTTCAACAAGTGGCCCCCTACATCCGAGGAAAACCGCCCAAAGACAAAATAGGCGCTCTGGTAGGAGCAATACATGTTTAGTGTTACTTAAACTACATTGCAGGCTGGAAAATGTTGTGAACTTAATATCGTTTGATAATGTTTTGCTGTAGGAGTCCATGTTTGTCCTGACAGTGATGACTCTTTCCATCCTTGGACCCTCTGGTTGGATCCTGTCCCATTTGGAGGACTATAAATCCCGCAGTGATTGATTGACAAAGCTCTGGTGCACCGTTTAAAATGTGTCTAATTCATTTGGTCTTTACAATAGGAATGTAATTAATTAACTTTCTATTAAAACAAACCTCAGCTTTTCAGTATGTTGTCTGTATTTCTAAATATCTGATTTGTATCTGAGACTTTGATTTAATCTTTTATCAGGCAAGTGAACATTTAGTAATTTCTTCCAACACATGATTCAGTTGCTCTACCAAGTGTGGCTTAATTTGGAAAATGATGGCATTTTTTCCTTAAAATCACACAAACCTTGTATTTTGACTCTATTCTTTAACTAACTAGTTCAGTTGTAGCAGCAGGTCATACGAAGGTTTTTTTTTTTTGTGTAGTGCTGTTTTGTTTTTGTCCCCCAAACACAAAAATGCTTTCCCTTGTTTCTAGTAGTATTACTGATTTAATCATACATGAATAAAATCTATTTTTACTTACTTTAAAAAGTTAATATGATGGAGAAACCTAATACTGTAAAGCCTGAGGATCAAGTGCTTGACTAAATAGCCCATAAGGAGTAAAGACTTCACCACTGTTTGACTTCTAAACAAAGCTCCAGATCACAATGTCATTTAGAGTTTACATACAACCCAATTGGTAGGTAGCCTTTCAAGTTGGTATGAAAGATGCCAAATAATTTCTAAAATGTTTACAAAATCTGCTTTAAGTACCTTAGTACTTTTGAGACGGAGGCAAGACCCAACAAAACACTGTACTACTACAGGTTTTCACAAATTACTGACATGGTATGGCTTTGGAGGTTGAGGCTCTCTCCTCACAGTCAGGTCCCAGTTAAAGCTCATGAACACAGTATATGTGTGGTATGAATGAGTTTATATACACTAGCTGTTTAAATGTTTCTCTTGTCAATACTGTATTTTCTTCAGTCTGTTGCACTTTCAGCAGGTAAAAACACCTGGTTGAAGTAGCTCATGTTGTAGTAACTCAAACCCTGTTTTATTATCATTAAGTGGTTTGTTTCCCCTCCAATTACAAGGGGGCGCACCACTCACCCCGCCTGCAATTCCCCTTTCTCGCCGCTAGATGTCACCTGGAAGTGGCCCACCCTTCACTTCCGGTTCTCAGGCTGTTTCTCCTGGTTTATGGATGAACTGCCCCAGTACCGGGAGAGGCGTTTATTTTACTCCACCGAACAACTTCACGGAGCTTCTGAATGCGCCATGAAGCAGCAGGTGATCGGGACCGAGACATGCCTGCAGGGGGCTCAGCTCCCGGGAGCGGCGGCGGCTCTCTCCCTCCAGGAGGAGCTTGTTGCGGCCATACACGGAGCGTTTGAAGTGGCCGTGGAGATCGCGGTCCGAGAGGTGACGAGCCTCTTGGCAACAAGCGGAAACTACGCGGAGCTGCGACGGGAGAACGATTCTCTGAAGGAGAGGCTGCAGAGAGCCGAGGCTGCGCTGGACTACAGGCGTGCTGAGGCGGGGAGCTTCACCCCAACACCCGAGGATCCACTCTCCATCCCCACAAAGCATGCACATAATCCGGCCAGCCCCCTGTGCCTTCCTCCGGGGGGCTGGGAGTCCAGCTGCAGCGGGGAAAGAGACGAGGGCTCCCCGCCTCTAGACCCCCGAGATGAGCCGCTCAGCTTAGACGAGCTGGACTCTGACAGTGAGGCGAACCAACACATCCAGTGTCTTTCGCAAGGTGTGTGTTGTTGTGAATGATTTCTCAAGCCATCATGTCTCCTTGCTGATCATTTGACTGTAGAATAACACTGCATGCACAACGAATAACCATCTGCAGAACAAAGTGCACCATCAGGGACTCCAGATCAAAGTCATGTTGACACGAAATTCAGTAAAAACTGAAAAAGCACATTGAAGTAAACATGTCCACATCGACTGTCATTCTTTCCCGATGTACACTCCTTTTGGGGGATTTTGGATATAATATTAGTTCCTGTAAAGGTGCAGGATGTTACGTCTCAGCTGGGCCAGTCTTGGGCATTAGGTGGCAGTAGAGAGACTGAGTCTGAGATGTTTTTACTGCTCAGTTTGCCGTTTTTCTCTTAATTCTGTTGGATATTCAGTCACATGTAACGTCCTCTCGGCCCGAGGTTTCTAGCGGTTAACACCACGGAGGATGAGAGCAGAGGAGCCCTGAGCAAAGAAAATATCAAATATTGACTGACTCTTGCCATGTTCAATTGGAAATGTAAATGAATTTCACCTATTCACTTTGCCACCATGAGCCAATATAACTAAGCTTCTACACTGCACAGCTTTCCTATGACCAGACGAGGACGTACACTATAAAATCTGATCAATGTACCAATATCAACAGTCCTCTGGCCTTACAGCTCCACTGTGTTCTGGTTACAGACGGTCCCAGACCAGTTTATTCAACCTGTAACTCACAGGCCCTAACTCTGACCACTGGAGGCTTAAACACTTTTCCTACCATGTATGTGTTGTGCTTGAAATTTTAAATGCCACAACAATGCTTGAAGAAAAAAGAATCACTTCAATTCTAAGCTTGAGACGATCACTTTTAGTTTTTCCCCAGTTACAGAAATTTAGGGAAGGTTTTCTGCTAATTTTATTTGCAGAGCCCTTGTTTGTGCTGAAATGTGCAGTCTGTCTTAAACTCTTTATCAAAGCGCATCGTGGTAGTATTGATTTAAAAAGGCTATTTTTCTCTGTGCATCTGTCAATAATTGTAGAGTAGTTTTGCTTCTTGAGAGGGTGAAGCTCTGCAGCCGATTACATTTTCTCCACGTCGAGTTTTTTTTTTTTTTTACTTCAGAAAGGTCAGAATACAATTAAGATAAACATTTGTACAGTTTCCTTTATAGATGATTTCTCTTTGTTGAGTGACTGTTTTTCTTTTGCAGATCTCGCTGATCAGAGTGCAGTGAAGATGGAAAGCCTGAAGGCATCGTGTAATAAAGCAGGCATTCGGGACAGTCGCTTACCTCCACATCCCGGCAAGTCCACGCTGGAGCAGGTCGTTGTAAAGCAGGAGAGGCTCGACGACCTGAGAGAAGGTTCGCCTTCCTGTTTGGACGCCATTAAAATGGAAGATTATAGCTTGGACTGTATGTCTGAGGTCCAGTCCAGAATGTTGGAGGAGCAGAAACTACTCGTGGCGGATGATGAGAGCCAGGACCTAAACCTCCAGCTGTCCACCGCTGGGCTGGACCAGGGTAAGATCATCTACAGTCTGTCTGTCAAGGATTCACATTATTTTTTTCATTCATCCTACAGACTAATCCCAGTAACCAATCAGACCAGCAGCTATAATCAATATTGGAAAAAATACCAAACAGTAAATCTATGCACTCATTGTATTTACATTATACTCTGTGTGGATTCATGTTTTTACTCCTTCTGTACGTTACAAAATACTACTCAAAAGCCCGAATAGAAAGAAAATAAACGGTAAAGAATATATTTTGTGACACAAGTTGCAAAAAGGCTTGTAAAAATGGCAACTTATTCCACAGTTAAGGATGCTGAGGTAAAAAACACTAACTCCCCCCTGAAGTTAGTTCTGTGTGAGATCACTCATCTCCATTCTGATCTGATGCCGAGGAAAACCAATATTATTGTCATTGTGTGCGAAAGTAATCCTAATGTGACCTGATAAAAGTCATTTCTGTTCAATGATGGATAACAAATAAGACACCAAGGCAAACAGCGTTTCTTCTTCTTCATCTCGGCTCCAAACAGCCGTCAGGTCAGGGGCCTCATCCAGAGAGGTTGCTTGGGCACAAAACAGGTCCTGAAAGATGCGTACGCCACTTCACAAG
>OMNM01034583.1:0-12297 GCA_900302745.1 Parablennius parvicornis | reverse complement strand
TTATTTCCGTTCTCTTGTGTCCTCTCCTACAGGGTTTCTGTTGCTACCTGGAACAGAGCTTTGAGGACCTAAAAGAACGAGGGGTGGTGATCGGGTACGACGCCCGGGCTCACCCTCCCAGTGGCGGCGGCAGCAAACGCTTCGCCAGCCTGGCTGCAGCTGTGTTCGTCAGCCGAGGTGTGCCAGTTCACCTCTTCTCCGACATCACCCCGACGCCCTTTGTGGTAATCACTTCACTTTTTTTGTCATTTCCTCAAAACGCAATCACAAATGTTTCAACACATTGAGGGAGATACTTTTTGGTGCATCTTCATTGTGGAGGAGATTGGTAACAGACTTGTTGAGTGACTTCAGATTACTGCTTTATTATTTGCTATTGGAGCAGAAGCCATAGGGCAAATTCCATTCAAACACTCAGTTCTGGGCGGTGTGCAGCCTGTTGTGTAACAAACAAATGATTCAACAGGTTAGGTTCAGTTTGAGGAAGGGGCACCATGCTTGTGTTTCTGTCAATATTAGCACATTACCCATATTGCTCGGATTCCGGATGCTCTTGGTCGACTTCAGCTCCGCCTCCAACACCATAATCCCCCCCCCTAAAATTGGTTCACAAACTCCAGGAACTTGGACTTATCACCTCACTCTGCACGTGGATTATCGATTATCTGACCGGCAGGCCGCAGACTGTCAGGATAGGAAACCGTACGTCCACATCCATCATCCTGAACACTGGGGTGCCACGGGGCTGTGTGCTCAGCCCAGCTCTGCTCACCCCTCCAATACTATCATGACGTTTGCTGACAAAACCACGATAGTCGGGCTCATCAGCTACAGGGAGGAGGTCCAACATCTGACCTGGTGGTGTTCAGAGAACAACCTGCTTCTGAACACCACCAAACCCAGGGAGGTCATTGTGGACTTCAGGAGAAACCTGCTATTTATTTGTCTAAGATTTGTTTTTATATTATTTTTATACAAAATGTTATCACCTTTCTATTTATCTGCTGCTCAGAGGTGTGATTGCTACGACAAAGTTTCGTTGTTTTACAGCAATAAAAGCAATAAAGTTTCCCAGCCCAGAGATTTGAATTTTTGCCGCTATTAGAAATGAAGAATAAAATAATCTCACAATAATCCACAGTTGCAAATTACATAACGAGATACCATTCAGGGTCACTCTTGGTTTCATCATTAACTCATAAATTGACATTTTTTGTTTTGCTTTTGATCTTTGTGGAAAATGTAGACTAGAAACTTTGTAATATTTCAGTGTTTCTCAATGTTTTTAATGTGTCTTTCCATTTATTACACAATTGGTTTGTGAGATTGAGAGACAGCACATTCACTCCAGATGTGGATTGCACTCGTCTCTTAGTGGGAGTTTCCTCTGAGCCGGGTACGGGTTGAGCTTTTGAGGCCTCAATTGGTGCAGTGTTGCATGTTCTTTCTGTGTGGAGGGTCTTTCTCTGGGTAATGCAATATGAACTTGTCCTATAATCTTTGCAGCCCTTCACCGTTTCCCATCTGGGGCTGTGTGCCGGTATCATGGTTACTGCTTCACACAATCCCAAACAGGACAATGGCTACAAGGTAAGACTTGCTTATCATTGGGTATTTATGTCAGTCACTCTTTGCTATGGAGGCACATTAAATTGACTCATTAAATTAGGTCAGTTTTCCATTTGCATAGAAAACTGTCAGTAATTATATTTGTTCTTCTAATTATTCTCAGTGTTGTATTAATCTGGACAGGCTCCATTGTAGCTCATTTTGCCTGGATGTTTGTGTCGCAGGTGTACTGGGAAAACGGGGCTCAGATCGTGTCTCCTCATGACAAAGGGATTTCTAAAGCTATTGAGGGAAACCTGAAGCCTTGGCCGGAGTCCTGGAATTCGGAGGAAGCTTTGAAGAGCTCCTTGATGAAGGACCCCTACAAGGATATCCACACAGAGTATTTCAAAGCCATCCAGAAACACTGCCATCACAGGTGCTTCTCAGATACTGATTGGTCGGAAAGCATGTGATTTTTAGGCCTCATTTACATGACAACACTTAGTGTATCTATAAAACTTTATTTACTTCTTGGGGGTGTTATTAAATGACACCGGTATGCGGATTCACTGTTTTTGAACGTTTTTATACCGGCTCCCAAGGTGGAAAGATTCTTACACAGTTGCCATTTCCTCCAGTGGCGACAACACTGTTTTTGCTCATGCGCATCTCTCCCCTCTCCCTTCCTGTGGAAAATAGATCCTTCTGCTCATGTGCTTGTAAACAAACATGGCGGACAAGCAGTGGCATGACTTGCGGTTCGTAGTTGGAGTTTGATAGTTGAGAGTACCCCAATAGTATCCGATTCGTCATCAGTCCATAAGATTGTTGGCATGTCTGTGTGGTTTCATAACAAAAACAAGCAGCAGCGCCCTCCCGTGGCCCAGCTTACCAACTACATTGTTGTTTGTGTGTCCGCTGCTGCGGTGTGAACGCACTCCATTTTTTTAACGGTGTTGTCACGTCAAACGTGTTCCTCTAAACGGGGCCTTACACAAGCCTATGGAGTCGATACGACAAATAGAAGGAAGCATAACACTCAAGATGCATCCTTCAACTTCAGCTTCTTTCTTCCCAGGGAGATAAACAAAAGCTCAAAGGTGAAAATCGTGCACACGTCCGTGCATGGCGTCGGTCACACTTTTGTCCAATCGGCTTTTAAGGCCTTTGATCTTCACCCTCCGTATGCCGTGGAGGAGCAGAAAGATCCAGACCCCGAATTCCCCACCGTCAAATATCCCAACCCAGAAGAGGGAGAAGGAGTCCTGGTGTGTATTGCATCGTGCAGCCCACACAAATCAGATGCAGTGGTGCACAGCTGATGCAGTCATGTGTTTTTGTGCATTTGTTTATTTTGCAGACGTTGTCATTTGCACTTGCAGACAAAGCGGGGGCCTCCGTAGTGTTGGCTAATGATCCCGATGCTGATCGGCTGGCCATGGCGGAAAAGCAAGAGAAGTATGTGCTTGGATTTTAAGACTGTATTAATGTTTTACTAGTTAAACTCTCAAAGATCTTCAACGGTGTTAAACGGAGATCCGACCTGTTAAGTTGTACTTTGCCTCTCTGTAAAAACCCTCCAGCCTCCTTAAACCGCTGATGAACTACATATTTTATTGTTTGTCTCTTTACATTCGCGTCCCATCAACTGTGGCTCTGTGCACGACAGCGGGCAGTGGAGAGTGTTCACTGGTAATGAGTTGGGAGCTCTGCTCGGATGGTGGATATTCCGCTGCTGGAAGGAACAGAAGTCAGACACTGCCGCTGTTAAAAACCTGTACATGCTGTCCAGCACCGTCTCATCCAAAATACTGCGCGCCATCGCTCTGAAGGAGGGCTTCCACTTTGAGGTAGCACTGCTCTTGATGTGATACAACTCTAAACCCTTGGTCTAAAAATAATTGGGATAATGATAGCTATTTTTATATTTCCTTCTTCATGCAAAACTTTAATTGTTTCACTCTTGACATTTTTTGTCGTTGACATTTTGTCTTATTTGTTAGTGCAGAAACAAAATCGTTAGTAAAGATGTGTTAATCACTCATATAAATGCACTCTCTTATAGGCAGGCTTCAGCACTGCATCACATGTTGTAGTTACTGTCACCGCTCACTCATCACATTGTCTCAATCACTTTTGCACAGGAAACGCTAACAGGGTTCAAATGGATGGGGAACAGAGCCAAAGATCTGTTGGACCAGGGCAAGACTGTTCTGTTTGCTTTTGAGGAGGCCATAGGTATACATACACACACATGCACACATAAAGTCCCTACTTTAATTCTCACAGATATTAAAACTAATTTTTTATCAACATACAGTTGGTCTGCTTTACTGGATTTGCTTCCATATGTCTAGCAACTCTCCATGATCTATGTGCTTGGTCTCTGTTTGGACCTGAGGTAGTGAGGTTGATAGTTTCCCTAATCTGACAAACTTCTCGTAATGGTTTAAAAAAAAAAAAAAAAAAAAGATTAGAATTTAAACCCTGAAACATAAAACTGCTTTGAAACCAATAAAGAAGTCAATTCTCTTTAGACGGATGAATCCTGGGTTTACTGTACAACAGCTCTGATCAGTTTTCTAACACATTGCTTCCCTTTTGTCAATGAATTATTAAAATCAGTAAATGTACAGATACACCAATCTTATGTCAAACGAGGACGTGGGTCTTAGTTATTCTCGGTCCTGTGGTAAAGGTCATTTACGGGTATTCTGGCAGAGGTTCAGTCAGGACACATAGTTTCGAGCATTCCCATGTAACGAAATTATGATGCTGAAATTGGAATCACATGCCTCCGCATACACTCTCAGTACAGGACGTGACAGCTGACCGGACACAATGGAGGACTCCACGTACTGTGAATCAGTTGTAAAGTGTGTTTGTGTTTCACAGGGTACATGTGTAGCCCCTCTGTATTGGACAAGGATGGAGTGAGTGCTGCAGCCATAGCAGGAGAGATGATATCTTATCTGGCAACTAAAAAACTCAGCGTTTCCCAACAGCTCACTACCATCTACCAAGAGTAAGATATGCGTGTTTCCATGACGCCATGTTATTTTTGTGCCCTATTTATGTAAACAATAACAGCAGACTAACTCTTGTTCTCTTTGTCAGGTATGGCTATCACATCAGTAAGAACTCCTACTTTATCTGCCACGACCAGAATGTGATCCGCAGCCTGTTTGAGCGCCTGCGGAACTCCGGCGGTCAGAAAAACTCGTATCCCACCGATTGTGGTCGCTTTTCCATCTCGGCTGTACGAGACCTGACCACCGGCTACGACAGCAACCAACCCGACAAGAAGGCTGTAAGAATTTATAATGCCACTGTGGAAACATTTGGCCGGTCTTTATTCTCTAACTGTTGTTCTTTGTTGTTTGAAATGTGTCAGGTCCTTCCCACCTCCAGTTCCAGTCAGATGATCACCTTCAGCTTCTCTAACGGAGGCGTGGCCACCATGAGGACCAGCGGCACTGAGCCAAAAATCAAATACTACACTGAGCTTTGTGCCGCTCCTGGCAACAGGTGGGTCACTACACAGACGTGGTCAGCGGGAAATAAACATCATCAAAATCAAATATGGTAGATATCTCTCTTGATCTGAAGTCAAACTCTTTTGAATCGGAGCTGCTTCAAGGAAGGCAGAGTGATATAAACTGACAGAGTGTTTCTCTTGCTGAAGATAACCTCTAAAAAGTGCAGGATATACCACACAACCGCTTCTCTTGAAATCCAAAAATGGATGAAATTCACACAGAGACCGAATAAGTTATACATTGGTTGCCTGTTCATTTTGTATTTACTTCTCATAGTGACAACAACAGTTAAGAGTGCATTAAATATTTGTCTTTGAAATGATCAATTTTCACTGCTCATTCTGAGCTTGGCTGGTGCTTTACTTCACTGAAAAATGACGATAATATCAAGAGGCAGCAAAGTCATCACAAGATAATTGTTGTAAAGGGTGTTGCTAGGTAACATAAAATACACCGTCTCACATCCGGCACGTGAGCCAAAACCAGCTCAGCATAGATTTGGGAAGACTGACTTTGCATAGTGTAATAGTTACCAGGAAAATGGTTTCAGAATCACCACCAGAGGGCAAAATTGTGACCAGGCACACTTGTCACTAAGACTCCTGGGAGGTAATTTAATGAAAATGACTGATTGTATATCTCTGATTTTAAACAAGATGCATTTACTTGATATATTTATCTTCCTGGTGATTCTAGTCCATACCTGGATTCAATGTGTCCAATATGACCAGTAGCCTGCCTCTGCATAGCAGTGGTGTGGCCAGTTAACCGTGTCTGCTTTGTTATTTTGTTTAGGTGCATTAAATTTGAACATTTAAAAAAATCTGTGTATTTCTTTGCACTATTACAAAAAATTTGGGGAGGATTTCTTGCGGCTTATAGGTTTATTGTGTAGCTTTTTATTTTTCCAGCTTGACTGAGACTGAAGAGTTTTATCAGCCAAAATCTAAAGGTTTCCGTTATAAATGTTTTTGCTAGTGAGTGGAACTGTCTTTATTGACAGAATGATGTTAACTCTTTGTTGATGTTGTTTCTCTCCCAGTGATGTGACACACCTGAAGAAGGAACTCGACGACTTAGTCGATGCCATCATCGAAAACTTCTTCGAGCCACAGAAGAATAAACTGCAGCCTAAACCAGAGTAGACGAACGGGGCAACACGGACCAGCACTTCACATGGCGTCTTAAGAGGGTCCGATTGTGCAAAATTCACTTTCTGATGGTTTTCCAACAGTAATGTGCGTCCCCATACCTGAGAATGATGCCCCAGAAGTGAAGAAAGCATCGCTTTCCCTGGCTTTTTTCCAATATTTGTAACTCCAGAAGATATTTTTGGTTTAATACAGGCTTGATTTGATTTATAACAATTAGCTTTTTAAATCATTTAGATCAATCAGGGTTTCTTACTATTTTTGTTGTTTGTTAATCTTTAAAAATGAGAAATGTTTATGGTAGGATTTATGACACTAATCTAGAAGTGTTTGATTTCATTTTTTTTTAAGAACCCCTCTTGGCTTCACTATGTGGAATCAGGTTTACTCCATAAGAGAAACTGAGAAAATGACATGTTTGACCAGTCTATATTCACAACCATTCCTGTTTCAGGACTGTGATGTTAGATGCTCTAACTAAATTCACATGTTTGATATTATGCATTCCAAACTGCTTCAGTATCAATTGCTGTGCAAGAAATTGTCATTGAAAACCGCTTGGCAACCTTTGTTTTTTTTTTTTTTTTAATTTTATTTGGATGGTGTGGACTGCTGTTAAATTTAAAGTTGTATATTGTATATTCCAGAGATATAACATGATAAATGACTGCAGATTATTTTTAAGTCTTAAACCAGTCCTACTTGAGTTGCCTTTCTTGCTGAGTTACCACCTAATAAAATGAATCTGGGGCCACAAACATGTTGAAATAAAACATCTCATATGAACTTGCATCATGTGGTTTTATTATATATCTCACTGAATTTATGGCTACAATAACTACTAATTAAAAACGGCATATTATTATGGTATTAGGAGTTTAATTTGGGACATGTTGAGTTGACAAACTACTGAACTGTTCTGTTTAAGAATAATCTGTCTTTTAAGTTCATGAAATGAAATGTCAGACTTTTGTTTTTTTTCATCCATCATTTTGGGAAAGTCACAGGGAGCTTCAATACAGGACTGAAAGTTTAGAGCACCCTCTAGCGAAGACATGGCTCGTGAATTTTCTTTCACTATCATCAAGCCAAGTATGAGCGTATTAATCATTCAATTTTTACGAATTAGTCAGGTTATTTAGAGGTTGTTGTTTTTTTTTTTTGTTTTGTTTTGTTTTAATGTGCAAGCAACAGCCTCTCATTGGTGTATTCCAAAACTGAGCAGAACATAGATGACAAACCAAATAAAAACTGACAAAATGTCAAGATTTATACCACTCATTTTCTGTTTGATCTGGTCATGAGCACGTGGTGCCCTGCAGCGCCGCTCGCACGCAGCACACACTTGTCATGGCACAGCCAGGGGAGACAGGATCTGCCCCGTCTTCTATATTTAACCCAAGCCAGAGACCTCCGGAGCTGCGTAAAGGTCTCTGCCAGTCTCTCAGCGAACACACTCGGCTGACTGTGTGTTCTTCATGTGATCTGACACACTGCAGCTCCTCCTGGCTGCCAAGCTCCGCCACACACACACACACACACACGCACACGCACACACACACAAACACACACCGGACAGGACAGAACTTATCAGGTAAGTGTGCCGGCAGGAGGAGATGATGGAAATAAGCAACTAATCAAAACGCGTGGCGGAAAACAAATATTGAATGTTGATGGTGAGACGTTTGATGGCTGTGTCACCTTGTGCGTAAAAATAACTTGTTTCGTGCGTAATATATCCGGTGTGTGTGTGTGCGTGTGGCCGCGTTTCTCCAGGTGAAGATAGTTTTCGCTTCCGCATGATTTTCTTATATGTAACATTTTGTATTAGTTTGAGATTTGTGTATATATTACAAGGTCAAACGTGAGGTACACACGCAGATGCTTTGTGCCAAACGTCATCGCTTTGTGGTAATTTGTTTAAAAATCTTCCATCAGGGTACATTATTGTGTCTTATATCGCGTGTGAGTCTCGACTCTTATCTCCTGCGTTTCTGAATTATGTAGCACAGCAAGAGGAGAGATTCGCTTCATCTCTCCCTCTCTCTCTTACTATCACACAGCCGACAGGGCAAATATAATATTCTCAGTTGAACGCGTCATTTGTTTGTGTGTCCTTGAGGCTGGAAAATGGACAGTCAGGCTGTGTGTTTGTGATGAGGTAAACATCAGGTGACCAATGTATTGTACCCTCTAAATGACCATTTTGCAACACTCAGCTGATTCACTGGTGGCCTACTTGAATCGCCCTGGGTGTAGCACAATAAAAAAAGTGCAGTTATAAAAAAAAAAGAAAAAAAAAGTCCTACAATCTAAAGGTCTTTAGTTTCAGTTCAGCATGTAAATCCTGATTCAAATCAGCCATTTCAGCAGCCAAAGTAAATAAAATCCACTGTAAAGGAGCATGAAGTTAACTAACTATGCTCTGATGCTTTCCAGATAAAGTGGAGGTGGGCAGCGGCCTGTGGTCACCATGGACGGACTTTACTTTGACGTGAAACCAAGAAAACGTGATGCACCAAAACCGAGGAGCTCGGAGAACCAGCGCACTACCCTAACTTCTAACCACCGCTCATGTCCATCACTGTCCCATCTCAGCTCTCCCACCCGGCCAGCGTGGGCTCGGGAGAGGACTGCATCTTTGGTGGGACAGGTGGAGGAGGAGGCGGAAGAAGAGATACAATACAAACTGACAATGATTGGTTATTTGCCAGTCCATCATCTTACCACCATGGCCATGTTGCCCTGGGTGGTGGCTGAAATCAGTCGGAGGCAGCATGTGGAGAAAGGAGCTCGCCCTGGCGGCCGGTCGGGAGGCCTCGCACATGGGAGCTTAAACACCGTAACGCACAGTCACACAGTCTGTCTTTGCGTGTCGGCATCGTGGGTGCGATGCATGTCTGTTCTGGGAGAGGGAGTCGTGTGGGACCCTCTCACGCACACGGTGCTGTTCGAATGTCGTCCTCATCAAGTGACCAAGCTGATTCACAACAGCCAAGAGCCCAGCAGCTTTGCCTGCTTGGTGAGGGACACGTCGAACTGTGCCTGCTATGTCTTCCAGTGCCAGGACAGCAACAAGGTACGTGTGCAAAAAAAAATGGAACATTTCTTGAGGTTTAATCATAATTTAAACATGTATGTGAAGTAGTAGCTGGTGTTGTGGGTAGTGCTTTCACCTCACAGAAAACATAAACAGTTTGCTTCTTGGCTTACAGGCCATTATGAAGTTTTCCGTGGGTGCTTGGGTTTTCTCTCCTTACTCTCGTGTCCTCCAATCGACAGACATTTCTACATAAACAAATCAAATCACGTTAGAATGGAATAACTTACTTTTACCAGGATGAAACCACCAGCAGATCCACAGCTTTCTATTTGAACCAGTTGGGGTTACTGGATAGTGAGATGGGACAGGACAGAGAGCGACAGACAGGTTGACATCAAACACCAAGGTAATTCAAATACTGCAGGACCGAAGAAAACTCATGACCACCTCGCTCCATACTCAAAGATCAATGCAGGAAGCTGAGACACGGTAAAATAACATAGACTTCAGGATTGACACATGAAGTTATTGGCATGGGTGATATTTGAATGTATGGTTAATAAAGACGGTAGAGAAGTTTGCTGCAACAGAAAAGTCTCCCATTAGTGTAAACCTGTCACTTAACTAATAAGTCCAAGATGGCTCGATCCCAACATAGCTATAGTTTTTATTATAAATGAATGGTTTATGGTTTTTTTTTGTTAGTTTGTTTTTTTAAGTAGAGACTGTCAGTGTCTGTAAATGAAGCTGTGACGTGGCTGAACCACAGAGAAGCCTGATAGTAGTTCTCCCTCCCTTTCTACTTTGAGAGACTCAGGAACATCCAGTAAGCAGCACTCCCAAAACAAATCGTTCTCCTCGGTTAATGTCATACTAACAGAACTTTTAGATATGATGCGGCCTGGTTGCTAAGAACTTTGTACAAAGCAGAAAAAGGAATAACGGCTACACAAGTGGAACAACCTGGAGGTTACTGACAAGTGTTTTATAGTGCGTAAAGTAGCTGTTGTGTCAAATTAGAATCTAGAGCAGCAAGGCAAAGGCCAGACTGCCAGGAGGAGGAAAAAAAAAAAAGGATCAGCCTGCCAACAATCCCTACCTCATATTAACTTGTACGGCAGAAAGTGACCTGAGCATCCAACGTGACCGCAGCAGTATTTATTATGACATCCCTCCCTGAGAAACTCAATCTGGCTTCAGCGGCACGCTGGCAGCACAATCGGTAACGCACGCGAACACCAGCAAGCATAACATCCACGAGCAATGTTGACACACTGCTGACCAACACACTCCTGACCTCCAAATCCTTTCACCTCTCCTCCAAATGGCCGCGACCCACAGTGAAGCAGCAGCAGCTGCTATCGGAGTAGGGCAGGAGACATTTGAGAGGACACCATGCCCAACGTACCAAAGACTTTAAATACCAGAGAGATGCAGACAATGAGGAACATTCAGGGTGAAACGGAGTCAACTGCGTTAAACTACCAAATGTCTCTTTGACCTTAACCTGGGACTGTCACCCTGACTCCTCACAGGGCACATGAGCACATGCACGTGCCCATATGGCCCCATACCTGCAGGCACGTTACCAGTGTGTACTGTAAATATCCCAAAGTGTATTTGAGGCGTAAACACATTTGCACAGACGAAATGTATATAAGTAAATACAGACATGCTTTTCACTTGCGCCTGTCTTTATGGTAACAGCTTGGGGCTAAAGTACTAAAGGGGGCCTTATGTTAGCGAATTTCTTTATAAAAATCAGTCTGGAGAAAATAAAAAAAGAAATGCTCTACATCAAACCACACAGGATGTGGGACCAGGTTACCATGGAGATCGATTCATTTGGCCCAGCTCCTGCTGCGATGTGGTTATCGTGAAGTTTGTATGTGTGTGTATATATATCCCTCATTGGTCTTTTCATCTCTTCAATTATGTGATGACGATGTCAGGCTGACCACCTGTCATCCCAGCTCAGTCACACACACACACACATACACACACACAAATGCATGCTAAATATGAATGCAATGTTTAGGCAGCATCTTGAGGGGGTTTAAAATACTCCCTGTTGTTAACGCAGCCTTTCTTTATTCAATTAAATGTTGTGCGCTAAATTCTTTTACCAAGATGAAGGCGCATGAGCGAGAAAAAAGCTTTCCAGCACCACAAATGCAGTCAGATTGATTAGATTTTTATAAAACAGGCTTTGAGGGATTTTCTACTCTGAACACAGGAGGTGAAAGTGCGTGCTATTCAGGTTTATTTTGTCTATACAGTGTGTTAAAACTATGAATATAAGCGCCGATAAATGTAGACACCCTCTTTGAGTCGTGTGAAAAGAAAAAAATAACTGCAGTGTTTGATTGTGATGCCGCAGAAAATAATTGACATAACTGCCTAAATGTAGACAGAGGGGAATTTCATATCTTAGAACTAGAAAGATTTGGTCCTTCCCCTCAACATATATAGACTATTACATTATTTATAGCGAACGACACACTGTGGCGTTACTTAGATAAAAAATTAAATACAATTTTTTATTAAACACCAGAAGAAAACTAAACCAAGCCAGAAAAACATATAACTATGAAACGAGGACAGACTACATAAAAAGACAAACCCAGACACGTCAGAAAAATAAAGGACAGGAAGCTTATGAGAAGAGGAATACATATTCTCTTCTCTTTACTGTAAATACAAGCCATAATAGATTAACTGAGACCTGCATCGATACAAATGTCTGATATAGGCAAAATTGCCTCAAGAAAAAATGCTCTGCGGCCTCACTGAGTTCTTCTCCACCTGTGGGGACCGACAGGAGCTCTCTATTCTGAGAGGTGTGAGCACAGGTTGGATTAAGTGTTTAAAGAGCTCAGAGGTGTGAGGGGACGTGCCAGCTCAGAATATTGAATGTCATCACTTTGTATGCTTTCTAATCTAATTTATGAAGAAGAGGGCAGGTCAAGAATAGCTGGATGCGTTTTCTGGAAAACATTTTGGATTATTTCAG
>OMNM01034581.1:0-12975 GCA_900302745.1 Parablennius parvicornis | reverse complement strand
GGGGGCATTTGAGTGATGACAAAGATAGAGAATCATTAAATGTGCAAACACAGCACTGAATCTGTCTTAGCACACTCCTGCATCGATTTAAAGTAGTCCTCTTTCAACTCCGAACCCAGGATGTAGACAAGAAAATACGTTAGCAAAATAGACGGGGAGCAGAGGAACAAAAGGCAAATGATTTATTATAGCTTTCAGCTGAAATACCAGCGCCAGAGTGCACACCCTCAGGTGCTTTGCTGGCAGCGTAGAGACGAGGGTGAGAGTGTCGTGCTGAGAGACGCACTGGAATGAGGAGCCTGGGAGTCTTTAGCAGCAGGTAAGCAGAGAAGATGTTGGTGGCTCTCTTTGCAGGTGGAGATTTCAAAGAAAACTGACGGAAAGGTGCTCCAGAAAATGAAGGGTAGCTGGAAAATATGTTCCGCCAAAGGTGACTCAGTGGTTTTCTTAAATACCGAAACCTGCAGGCTGGTGGCTTTTGCTCCTGTCTGCTGTCAATGATTACTATCTGGAAAGTACAAGAAAAACATTGACACCTGTGGTGAACAACATGACTAAAGTAGAAAGAGGTTGATTTTTCCGATGAGGAAACTTCACCAAGATAAATGAAGCAAATTGAAATGTCTTTTTTTAATTTTCCACATATTGTTTTACAGTAATAGAGAAAATGTAACAATATAATATGCAGGTGTAGAAAGACTAGTCTAAATAGTCAAAAGTACAACTATTGTTGCATTCACTCAAACTGTGTTATGAAAGAAAATACTGACATGTATTTAAAAAAAAAAAAAAACAGTCTGTTATTTTGTATACAAAAGTAAGAGAGGACAAATTGGACTTGTAAAAAAAAAAAAGAAATATTTTTGGGCATTATATTTGAATTTATCACATTTTATTTTATCTTTTCGTATCTTTCTCTTCAAGGCCATAAACAACGTATTCCAATCCTAACTCGATTTAGTAGATCAATGAATGAATAAATAGACTTACTTATGTTTAGGCAACAAAATCATGTTTATTCATTTTTTCAAACATCTAGTGTTGACAAGAATGTGTTGTTTAAATATAACACCAGGATTGAGGTTAGTGTTCGTGCTCACAGCTACATGTTTTGCATTGAGGTGATACCAAAGACTTGAGTTTTCTTCAGTGATATGTAAACTGTTTGTTGCATTTTTATGCACACAATTGTGCTCCTATCCGTGCCTCCTGCCCACAGGTTTTTAAACTTTCCATCCACCCAGCCACACTCTCATCTGTCTCATGCGTCGCGTCCGTCAGCATCCTTCGGTTTTCAGCACAGAACTTTGTTGCCTGATTGTATATCAGTATGAACTGTTGTGAACATTTACAAGTGCCCAAATATTCTATGTTGGAGTGTAAAACTAAAGCACAATTAAATTTGTAATTTTTTTTCTAATGTGCTATTTTCTTCTGCATTCATTTATTCTGAATACCTTATTGTGGATCAGTGGGTTTAAATGATCATCAACATTTTAGCTGCAGATAAAATATTATTTTAAACTAGCAGAGATTTTGAGACGTAGAAAGTAACATGATATGTTTAAAAAATACTCATGAGCCCAATTACCTGGACATACACTTTATTACAGTTATGCAAGTGTAATCTACGGAATCCCTAAAAGGCCATGGTTAAATACTTTTTTTTCCCCCTCCATTTTCCCGTGATAACGAGATAATTGCAGTTGTTTTCTCGAGATCTCGAGTTATTTTTCCTGAAAAAACGGGAATCCGCTTGCAGGTACCTGCACTTCTTGTCGTGCAGGTGCAGTTGTTGTGCTTCTGGAACAACAACCAGTCGAAATTATGACCGCGGTATCTATGTAGCATGCTATCCATGCTACGTTGCTGTGAAGCCGACAGGGCTTCGTGGTGCGTTCAAGTACACCTCGCTTTTTTTACTCATTTTAATATTTTTACCTACACGCAACTGTCATTGCTGTCTTGTGGTAATGCCCCCACACTGAACAGAACACACTGGGAGTCAATAATTGCAACATTGTATGCCTGTTTTATGCCAGTGGGCCGAGGCTCAAGGAGCTGCAGCAGAGTGACGAAAGAGCTGCATGCTGCTCCAGAGCCACGGGTTGCAGACCCCTGATCTGACTGAAGAGAGCCAGAAAAGAAAAAGTTATGTTGTAATTTTTTCTCATTATCTCGGGAAATCGAATCCCGTTTCTTCGAGAAAAATAACTCAAGATCTCGAGAAAACAACTGCAAATATCTCGTTATCACAGGAAAACAGAGGGGGGAAAAATATTTAACCATGGCCTTTTAGGGCTTCCGTAGTAATCTGTTATTTCCACTAATACTGAGGTGTTTTTGGCCTCATGTCTGTGAGAAGCTGGTCTAGTCGCGATCCTGATGTACATGTTTTATATATTTATTCCTATCTTAAAATGTGAATCCCATTTGCCCAAAATAAGTCTTTAAATCTATTGATTGATACTGAACTGCTGATTTGATTAGTTACTATTATACAAATGAAAACAACTTTTCAATGACTGAAGTTTTCTTGAGCTTGTTTCTCCGTGTTGTCAAAACTAAGAACTGTCTCAGTCTTCCTAACTCTTTAGGGGAACATGGGAAATATCAAACTTTAAGTGTTATCTTTCACATCGTGTTCCATAATGCCTTAGATGGCAGTCTTAAGTTAGCTGACCTTTCTTAGAGTTGTCTATATGTTAGAAGTTTTTAGCTGATTTTTCTTATCAGTGGGTTAAAAATCTGTTTGTTTCAACAACTGGTCTCCCAAATTCAACATGACTGCCAAAAGTTGTATTTGCCTCATTTGAACTTGTGTAAAAGCACTAATACCTGAAACTATCAGACTTGATTAACGACAGATAAACATGCCAAAATAACATGTACAGTATGTTGTGGGCACTCCTGGTCCTAGAAAACCACTGCCCGGGATGTTTTAAGTAGCTTCCTGCTCTAACTCATGTGAATGAATTGTTGTGTCATCGGCTCTTTAGAACATCTGAAACTGACCTACCTCTGACAATCAGGTGTGTTAGAGGGAAATACCATGTAACACAACATGTAACACAACATTTCTCAGGTGCCCACCCATTGTAGAAAGGGTTTGTTCACTCTCCAATAACGCAATGATGTTTTTATTTTCTTGCAGGCTTGTTTTCTGAGTTTTCCTAGCTTCTTCATGTGGGTGGAACTTTTTTTCCTTTCTTTGCCCAATAGTTCTGTAGATTTTGTAACGACTGAAATCAAGTACAAATTTTAAGTATTTTGCACAAAACCATGATTAAATGCAGCCCTATTATGCTGTCAACCACTGTTCTCTCCGGAGAGGGCTTGTAGTCATTCACACATCATCACACCATGGGCCTGATTTACTAAGAGTCTATATAATGACTGCTAAATTCAATACTCACGCAGATACAGTAGATTGCACTTTCGGTTTGCTTGTGTTTTGCGGCTGATCAGCTAAGAGTAATACAATGAGTGACATCACGAGTATTCAAATGAGGACTTTGCATGCATTAGGCGCTGTTCTCATGAAAACAATCAGCTGGAAGCTTGATTACACCATGGAGTGATAGAATGGAGTTGAATGTGTTGGTTCAGGATGTTATTGGCCTGTTACAGAAAATGAACCAGACAAAGACAAAGTCGAAGCAATGGAGGAAAAAAAAGCAACCAAAAAGATTTGGAAAAGATTACAAACCTAATAAGGGGTTCAACATTGAAAATATCTTGAAATAAAATAAAAGTCTTGTGAGCAAAATGAAAAAAATGCCACAATAACAGGAGGATCTTTGGTAAAGGTTGAGTCAGTTTGCATCTCCCATTCACATGCAAACATACAATAATCTATTAGTATAGATTTCTCCCATAATTTTGGATTGTATGAAACACATGTACAATTGTCCATATTTATTCAGGGAGGGTGCTAAATCAAGAGCGTGTGTGTTAATGTCTGCATATCCATTTCCACTTGCACACTTAGATCAGGCCCTAAAGGTGCAGTAAAAAACATATATTTAATTTTTTCTCTTCTATCTACTATCAATGCCACAATTCAAACAAAAACAAAAAAAGGACATGTGGATGTTTCTTTTCTAGAAATTCACAAAGACTGTTTTCCACCTGCTACAAATCCGAAAAATGATTTGATTGTCCACGTTGTGGTCATGGTGGACGATCTCTAACAATGGAGAAATCAGGGGGATTCACAAACTCCTTCTCAATATGTTGTCCATGATTAACTTTGGACTGAGTTGTGAAAAATGAATGGGTGAACTAAATGTGGGATTACCAAAAAAAATAAGCTTACTTATGGTATTTATGTAACTTATTTAATAGTTTGTTCTACCAAAGGGAGAGCTGAGCATTGAGAGTTGATGTGACGGGAATGCAAGACTGTGCCTAATGTCAGTGTGTTTTGATTTACTACGAAATTAATTATTCTGTAAAAAATTACAGGGCAGCATGATGGAGCAGTGGTTTGTGCTATTGCCTCACACCATCAAAGTCTGGGTTTGAAGCCCGGCCAGTGTGTGTGCGTGTGCGTGTGTGTAAAGTTTGTATGTGTTCTGTGTTCCTGCTGGGTTTCGCTCTCATTTCTCCTACAACAATCCAAAGTCATGCATGCATGATAATATATGATCCGTTAATAAATGCTGGTAAACCTGCTAATAGTGAATGTGGTAACCTTACATGTGATGGGCTGCTGACTTTTCCAACACAGATGGATACATAGAAAACATTATTATTAATCAGTAGCATTTATAAAATTATTTGCCACTGACGTAATAAAAATCAAGTCATCAGATTTTTTAAAATTGTGATTATGACAATAATACAATAATTTTATGTAGATTATAACACATTTACATATTTAGACATGCTCATATATACACAGTTGAATTCATCACACACACACACACACACACATACAAAATGAAGTGGCAGTCTGGTAATAACCAATAACAAAACAAATTTAACAATTTTCACTCAATATAGTAATGCAACTGTGAAAACTGTCTTGTGCTAAAGAATGTGCAGTTAACACCTCCCAGACATTATTCAACATAAATCAAATCCCATTTTAAACTTTCCAGATGTATCGTTTCCCCTACATTTTGCTAGTATTTTTTATGCCAACTTTCTTAGTCATCAGTATAATCAAATCAATCATCAGTATAATCAACAAAAGCACTGGTTAAATAATATCCTAATGGTTTAAAATAAGGATAGTTTAGGCTGTAGCTGATCCATTAGCTTGCTAATATATCTGAACAAGTTCTTTTGTGTGTACTTATGTAGCAAAAAAAAACAAACAAACAACCAAAAAAAAACAGGGTTACATTAGTCTTCATGAACGTCTGCATACAGATCTGATCCAAAACGCAGGCGAGCTTTACCAGCTACACTGATGGCTGTGAAGACAGTTTACATTTTCGGAAACAGCAATAAATCTGAAGGAAATGTTTTAACTGGTGGGTAGCAATATACTTTATTTCACGTAACCTATAAATCTGCCCGCTAATGAACATAACCTTCACAGCTTTCTACACATCACAGCTCACAGTGCTCTCCTTGGAATTATAAAAGTGTAAGCAATACTATGAGGTTTGCCCACTTGTTTTGTCCGGAACTAATGTGGGGAGGCCCCTTAGCAACACCCGCCACCCGGTATCCGTGGCCAGTGGCCCCAGAGTCCATCGTCTGGGCGCCCGCCACTCCCCAAGACCTGAGAACGCCCCAGCGAACCACCTGGCCCAAACACGTCACAAGTTTAAAAGATTTCCATCTGTTCTGTGCCTGATACCACTTCCTGGATCTGAGTTCTGGAAGGCATCTGTTAGCATCACTGCATCACATACCAGCCAGTGGCACTCACCCCCATCATCATGAAGTGCTTTAAGAAACTAGTCCGGAGTCACATCACATCGTGCCTCCCACCCTCACTCGACCCCCATCAATTTGCCTACAGAGCCAACCGGTGAACGAGATTCATCCCTTTCTGTCGTATGTTTGTGTCAGGTGAGCTGGAGGCCGAGCCCAGGGACCGCCGCTCGTAGGGTCCCTGGAAAAAAAAGGCTTTCCAAAAGGAGTAGTATCCATTTCCTCATCTTTATCCAGGCTGGATGGATCTCCAGTAACTCTCATTTTCTGCCACAAGTAGTTCAAGAACACCGACGCCTGCAGCAGATTGCCAATCCTCTGCATGTGTCGATCTGTGTTCCCGCTAGCTTCCAGCCAGTAATCGTCAAGATCAGGAAAAATGACCCGCTGATTGTTTAAGACATCCACAGAGGATGCCATCGCCACCGCTCTGCACTCCACACTGACCCACCTGGAACAGAGAGGGAGCTTCGCCAGGCTGGTCTTCCTGGGCTTCAGCTCGATCTTCAACACCATCATCCCGAGCAGACTGGTCGGCAAACTGGGGGACCTGGGTCTCTCCCACAACATCTGTACCTGGGTGATGGACTTCCTGACGGACCGCTCCCAAAGGGTGAGAGTAGGACACCACCTGTTCTCAGCGCTGAGCACCAGCACCGGTTCTCCACAAGGATGTGTGCTCAGCCCCCGACTCTACAACCTCTACACCCACAACTGCACCCCCACCCACCCGAGCAATACCATCATTAAGTTTGTGGATGACACCACAGTGGCAGGGCTCATGTCTGGGGGGGATGAGACTGCCTACAGTGTGGAGGTGGAGAGTCTGTCAGGCTGGTGCACCACCAACAACCTCATCCTGAACACCTCCAAGTCGAAGGAACTCACTGTTGACTTTAGGAGGTGTAAACAGGACATTCAGCCAATCACCATAAATGGGGAAGGGGTGGAGATGGTGTCAGACCTCCGGTTCCTGGGCATCCACATCAATGAGGACTTAACCTGGACTGTTAAAACCACTGCAATCCTGAAGAAGTCAAACAGAGACTATACGTCCTGAGAATCCTCAGGAAGAACAATTTAAAACCGGAGCTCTCGTTGTGTTTCTCCTGCTGCTCGGTGGAGTCGGTGCTGAGCTACGGCATCTCGCTGTGGTTCGCCGGCTGCACCATAGCAGACAGGAAGAGGCTCCAGAGGGTCATCACCACCGCCCAGAAGCTGATTAGCCGTCCTCTCCCATCCCTGGAAGACTTCTACAACACTCCTTCTACAACACTTCCCCAGGAGAGCCCACAACATCCTCAGCGACTCCTCACACCCAGGCCATCACCTCTTCCAACTTCTGCCATCAAGGAGGCGTCTCAGGGCAATAAAGTCGACAACATGCAGCTGGACTGATGAGCCATTTTGCCAGACACATGCGCAATGCACATAAAATATTAACGATTTCCCCACTTCTGACATGTGTGCAAATTTTCACAAATGTTTGAGCACGTTTAGGCCATCAAAAATTCAGCTGTTCGTGCAGTAGTTGAAAGTAAAATAGTAATGATAATAATCTCTTGCATTTCCATTATGGTCTTGCTCAGGTGAATACCTTTGCGCTTCACATTTTTCAGTTTTTTTTATCATAAAAAGATTTTAAAAGATGTATAATTTTCATTCCAATTCACAATTATACAGCACATTGTGTTGGTCAATCAAATAAGATCCCAATGAAATATATTTACATTTGTGGTTGTAATGTGGCAAAATGTGGAAAAGTTAAACGAGGATGAATGCTTTTGAAAGCCACTCCAAAATAGGACCTTCCTAAATAGTAACTACACCAGTTCCCTGCTGCATGACAGAGCATTAATGACATGAGAACAAAAGCATCTCTTGTTGGTTGCTCTCCATAGAAAAGGTTAAGTAATAAACTGTCAATAAAATACATATAAAGAATAATAAGAAAAAAAGGCTAGTTATGATCAATGACAAGTTACTTTTCATACTTTTTTGCATTGTTTATTATGGCAAACTTAGATTTGTCGATGACCCTGCCGTGCTTCGTGAGTGCATGTACTTTATTTATAGCTTTCATTGAGGCGAGCTGCAAGAACATCTTCCTTAAAAGGCTGGAAAACTAAATGCACTGCAGTTAACCAAACCAAACAGAGGTGCCCACAATACAAAGAATTGGTCAGGTTGACTAAACAAACCAGGGTTTTTTGTTTGGGTTTTTTCATAATGTCACAGATGCCAAGTTACTCATTTGTGATGTCTGCAGTTGTGTCTGTGTATTTTTCAGTGTAAATCTGAGAAGAAGAAAGGTTCAAACACTTCCTGCAAAGGAAATAAACACCATTTTAATTGCCTTCAATTTGTTGTCCTCTCATGCACTGAAGCAGGAGCAAAAGAACCAGGAGCTTCGCTTTCATTCATTCATTCATTCATTCATCAAGTCACAAGTTAACATCCACTCTCTGCATTCATTTTCACACACATCTCACCAGTGTCAAGTCCTGCTGCAGTTCTAAAAACGTCATTGGCAACTTGAAGGAAAAGCAAATATTTAACCAAAACTTAAAAATAATTTTCCACCTCACTAAGAGGACCACACACACATACACACAGACACGCTCACACCAACACATATGCATGCATGCGTGTTAAACTTTCCTCTTTTCCCCTCGTACGTTCTCACACACACACACACACACACACACACACACACACACACACACACGCACACGCACACGCACACGCACACACACACACACACACACACACACACAGGTTTCTACTTTCCATCAAAGCCACATCCTGAATGTCCTTCCTCAGGAGAGACGATTTACACTGTGGTCGTCCTTCAGGTAAACCATAAGAGCACTGCACCGGAGCCTCTACTTTCTAAAACCCCTGATTTTTGACTCACTTTATAGTGACGTGGAAAGAATGAAAAAGTATAATATCGGCTCTTCAGTATGAAATGACATGAGTAGTTTTCCTGAAAGTTTACACTTGTGTCCACAATGCTGCGTGCCATTCATTTCACACATTGGCAATACACTCTTAGTAATGGTTTTAAGAGGCGTTTAAAAAAGCACTGTAGTCCATATCATGTGATTTACACACTGTATATTCTTTGGTCGAAGTCCCTCAGTGTCTCAGAGGAAGGTTGATGGGGGTTTGAAGAGGGCAGCCAAGGCCAGGCCGGTGGAGGAAGCACTGCATATGATCCAGGTTAACTACACTCACTTGGCCTCTGTCATTGTGGCTTGACTCAGCTGTGCAAGCGAAACGCATGAAGTGAAAAAATATTTTCCATAGGCTGGGTTGTTTCAAGAGTTCGGAAAATAAAAAATCTGTGTCAGCAGAGATTTCTACTTTCTATAGAAGAGTGAAATGTGTTAGAAAGCAACTCAACCCTCTAAAACCCCTAATCTGCGCAAAGAGTCAATAAATTATTTTGAAATCGGTGATACAGATGCTCTTACTTCGGTTTAAGTTGCTTGTTACTTTACCAGATATAGAGACTCACTTTCTTTTGTATTAGAAAAGGTAAAGAACATCTCTTCTGCTAGTTTGACTAATTCCTGCTTTAGGGTCACAAAGTCCCATCAACAAAACCGGAAACAACACGGTTGTGTTAACCCAAACCTGAAAGTCAGCGTTAAACAAATATTACCTTTTGAGCTTGTCAGCTTTATACAATTAGTTAATGTGCTTTGATCGTTTGAACTGATTTGTCTTTCTAACTTTTTCATAAGAAAAAAAACAAATGTTATGATGTTTTGTTGAGAATAAAAATTACGAATTGAGGTCCTGCAAACAAATAATATTTTCACACCTTTTTAATTTCTATATTAAATGTATCAATAAGGCAGACAGACAGAAAATAAGACACTTTTTTATGATGGCAAGTATAAAACAGAAAAGCAGAAGTGCTATGTGCAATGATGGGCTAATGCCTTTTAAGAAATAAAAAGTGACGATTGAGCACTTTCTTTCTTTCTTTTTTTTTTTTTTTTTTCCATTTCAACCTTGTCATTAAACTCAGCTCATGCTAACAGTGATGCAATTTTTCCGATCACGCAGTGACAGTTTGTTGGAATGATTGGCACTCAATAAACACCCCCTACCTATCACAGGGCACACCAGTCCACAACACATGATGCTTAAGCTTGTGCAGCCAGTCGAGTGTCAGCTTACACATCATCAGCATTCCTGAAGTCTTGCCCAGTGCAAAGGTCTATTTACACTGCCATAATAACACAATTGTTCAAATGGGCTGTATGAAATATGAAATGAAACGAGAGAGGAATGGAATCCGGTCTGATATGCTTGGTTTCAGAGAGGAAAGAATCGGCTGTCTCGCCTTGTTTACCATACACCGGCAAAATAAATCACAATGCTGACAAATGTACATTTCTTTCCAATCTATGAACATACAATGCGTTTGTGTGGTTTCTTGTCATTGGGCACCTTGTCAGATTCAATTATGTAGAGCAGACGCTCCTCTTACGAATAAACAATACTCAACAGAGGGAGCAACAGATTCATGGTGAAACTATTGCACTTTGGGCAGCATTTAATGTTGTTTACTTTGTAATGTAGTGAGTGTGAGTACAGCATGTTACCATAACATGTCCAATATCTGGCAGTCCCCCTAACCTTGGAAATAATATGTGGGGTAACTAGCCAGCATGTCTGTGTCTCATGCTCATTACTGGACTCCATGATTAGAGTTCATACAGTAAAGGCACGTTCCTTTACAGTGGATATTAGATCCAGTTACATAACACCCCACCGTGGTGTCTGGCAGATTTGTGCTCGATTTTCTTTCACACTTGCCTTTCACAGAAAAGGCAAAATACATCCTGAGCAAAAAGAGTGAGTGCCAAAGACAAACTCAAACTCAGACAAAAGATTTTTAGCCTGTTTTTGAATACTTTTTTCAAAATCCATATTACTTTGTAAAACATCCACACATAAACTATTCTAAGAACTCATTAAACATCAAGGCTTTCAGACATCATCCATCTAAATTGCAGGTCTCTCAGAAACTGAGTCCGAGAGCAAAAGGCAGGAGGGAAATGTTTTAGTTTGTGGCATTTCTTTCAAGCAGGAGATAAAATCAGAGCTTTATTGGAGCAGAATAGTGACTGGTTGTTTCCTGCAGTAACATACTTAGAATTCAAGATTCACATTAATATAAATGTCTGCTAAACCTATTCCTTCACTAATAGACGATGTCATTATTTTACAATATCAATATTAAGTTATGTGGTGTACTGTGAGGATAGTCAGAACAAGCAGTGGTTTACATTTAAGCTCCATTTATTTTCATGTAATATTTTTTCATTGTATTGCTCTAAAATACTTCTGTAAATGTCACTCTAAATCCTTATTACGCCTGCCATTACTCAACATCTTCCTATGAGGTTGAATGATTACGGATAGTTTTACAATAGGTGATGCTAAGCCAAGCAATATGTCACATAATATACAAAAGAGCAGCGTCCGCCAAGCAAAAACCATGTTATTGTCCATCTGTGGTGAGAGTGGCGGCTTCCCATGAAACAAGGCTCCAGGGGCCAAATGTTGCTGGATTTGTGGCCAGGGCCACACTGCAGTTTGGCCATCACGTGTGTCATAGATCTGCTTGGTCCCCTGATGATGGAACAGCGTGTCCTGAGCTGGACTGAAAGGGAAAGCTTCCTGAGGTCAGAGAGATATAATGCACTAGCTGGCTCTCAAATAAAACTGGTTTGTTTTCCTTGAAAAAAAAAAAGGTTGAGGTTTTTGGGTTTCAGTCCTTCACCCCCTCACCACAGCACCTCCTCTCCTCTCCGTCTGTTACAATAGAGGCTTTATGATGTGTGCATTCTGACCTTTTTGATTTTTACACAAGGTGGTGATTGGCAGAAAACTTGTTTCATCGTGACTGGAGCTCTGGTTTGGCCTTCCTATTAAATGTCAACTGTGTATAAATAGTGTGAACATAGTGCCATTGTTGAAAAGATTTTGGCATAAGGAATATTATACAGAATAAACAGCAATTGCATATTGTGTTTGACAATATAATTTACATGGACAACCAATTGATCACTAGCCATTGGAAAATCACACCAATCCTTCTAATATTATTTCTGCATTTGCTTTTATTTGTTAACCCTTTATTTAATTGGACAGCTTCCCTTGTTGCAAAAAAATTGCAGTTTTACAAAAGTAGGCCTTTTAACTTTGACATAAACAAATTAGCATCCGCTGAAGAGTGAAGCAGAAAAGTCATTTTCGGTTTTCATGAGCGGTGTGGTTAGAAAAAAAAAAAAAGACCGAAAACCATAATCTTGTTTTATAAGGTCATACATGAGTAGACACTGTTGTTGTATTCTTTTAAGTTATAATACAGTCAGTGACTGGAAAAAGACAAACATTATGGAAAACAAACTTCTCTCATGTCACAGTGAGTAATTAGATTCAAGTGTGAATTTAGTCTCTTAACCTGGAGAAAGCCTGAATCCCAAAATAAAGCACGTTGGTTGTAATGGTCAGCAATGGTCAGTAATGGCCGGTGGTTTGGCAGGTCTGCTGCTTGTTACACAGCGTTTCCTGTCCACACACATAGTGTATAATAGAGACTTCCTCAACACGTTGGAAACCACTCCACTCTCAACAACAGTCCTGTCCTCCACACACACTCTCTGTCTCCACCCCCCACCATCTTATTCTGCTTATATTCTTTCCAGTTTATCCCATTCTCTATCTCACTCTTTCCCTCTCCATACTGACCTTCCCAGGCTGGCCAGCGTCTTTATATTTCAGGCTTTGAGGCTACATCTGAAACAAAAGCAAAATTATGGGTCTGGTTTGGCTGGAGGAGAGCACAGTGACCCCGGCATGTGGTTTTCTTAGGCCAGACCAGAGAGAGGTGAGGTGGGGAGAAGAATTTGTGTGAATCTAGCTGTGTATTTGAAGAAAAAACCCTCACCACAACTAATTTGAATGTGTCATTAGCTGGGGGGGAGGGGGGTCTAAACATGGGGAGGCCATCGATAGAGTAAAACACAAATAGTAAAACACACCGGTTGTTTTGAA
>OMNM01034579.1:164820-212603 GCA_900302745.1 Parablennius parvicornis | reverse complement strand
AAAAAAGAAACTTTACACACACACGCACACGCACGCACACACACACACACACACACACACACACACACACACACACACACACACACACACACGTCAGCACAGACTTCTACACCCCTCTTAGTGTTGGAGATGCGTATTCGTGGAGAAATGAAGGAAAACATGGTCCATCGGGACTCCTTGAGTTGAAATGCCAGGTTGGTGATTCTCCGATCCCAGTTTTTGAGTATCTGGTGGGCTCCTGTTCGTCATCTGCCTGTACATTCAATGTGTCCCAAGCTATGGTGCTTTGTCCTCATAGTGTATTTTACAATGATATTCTTGGCCTCCTGCGGCACTCTTATCAACAGCTGGCATGAAGCTATATGGCCCAAATAGTTATGATAGCTCTAACTGATGCCTTGTGTTTTCCAATGCATGCTAATTTATCACATCAGTGATGAAATACTAGAACCAACGTTGTATTGTGCTAACTCCATTAACATCTTATTTGTAATATCTTGTCTGCTGTTTCTGAATGACTTACTACTTGATGTTTGCCATCAAATATTTATTTAAGACTCTTTAAGTTGCATGTGATTTTCTTTTGCACGAATTGGCAGGGAAACAAGACTGGTTTTTTAACCACATAGTACTTCAAAAAACACAAAATGTCATTAAAGATTGATGTAAGGCAGCGCTGTCAGCTCCCAGTTAATACTGAACTTACACTAAAGATGCATGCTGTTTGGTTGAATCTATAATCAATAACTTTCAGTTTGAAAGTAAAAACTATACTAAGTCCATGTGACCAACGTACCTGTAATGTATATTTTAGCCTTGATATTTAATACATGACTTTTTACTTGGACGTGAAGTTGCATGGTTTTCCATCGTCAAAAACTCTGCTTTGAAAAGATGTTTACAACCCGCATGTAAAACAACATTGAAAAACTTTGCTTTATAGCAGCAAAGAGAAGAGATCCAAAAGGTGAACTTACACTATGGTACTTATCTCTTCAGATTACTTGCATGTAAATAACATGTCAAACGTTGACACTAAACACGAGGCTTTCCCCTCCACTTGCAGCCTACAAGACGTAAGAAAAGAATATCATTTTAAAATATGTTTGTCATCTCTGTCTGTACATGGAAAACTACTGTCCAGTCCATCAAAGTTGTTGAGTCAAACAACTTTCTCATGTACATGATGCATGGCGCTGTGATCAGCTCGGTGTGAAGGAGCGTGATCCTGTCACACTGTTTCCTTGTGTGTGTTCATTTTATTGTCAATGTGACCACCTTCTCTGTTATAGTACATTTGATTGACCACAGAAGTCTTGTCCTCTTCTTATGCATTGCGCTGTCAATGAAAAAGTACACAAGAGTCTCCAGCGACGAATTGTGTATTCTTTTTAAAAGGTTTGCAATGGATGTGTTACTCACTCGAGAGTCTTAACCAAATAAACAACAAACCACCTTCTCTGTGTGTGAAATATGTTTATATACAATGTATATAAAACATATGGTTTTTCAATTTTGTGGAGATTTACACCAACAAGCACATGACTAGCTTGATTCCATTGTATAATCAGTAACGAACTTATTTTTGTATCCTGAGCTCAGCTCCGTCATAAAAGCATTTCAGTATGCGGTCGGGGGCATGCGTTGTTAATGACTGCACTTAGCATGTGTTGGATGGTTCACTCAGTGTTTGCGTGGAGTCGTGCACATGATATTTGTATGCCAGTGCTTGAGTTGCCGGCCCGTCCGGGCGGGGCAACTCAAACAAGTGCCATTTTGTTCCAACCCAAAAAAGAAATGGCTTCTCACACCTTTTTTCAATGTTGTTTTGTGTTCCTCACCTTGTCACCCTCACCAATGGACGTCACTGCTGTGTGTCTTTGCCCCCAACAACAAACGAGTCCACTTCAGTCTTGAAGTGTTTGTCGTTGGGAACTAATGTGAATGCTTGATTGGAAATGCATTTTACTTTGATCAGAAATACAATCATAACCTTACATGTTTTGCCTTTATGTATTGTGATTTAATGCTGGTTTGTCTCTTGTTTGCAGTGGAACCACCTTCAGACTTGAAATTTAAAATTCTTAATGAGAACTCGGTGGAAATGTCATGGAGGAGACCCTCATCAAATATAGAGGGCTTCAGAATATATGTAACTTCAGATGCAGGTTGGTAGAGATGTATATTCTGTACTTAGGTACGGGCTATTTATATGCAAGTTGGACTGCATTAATGCTACATATTCTCTTTTTAGATGAACCGACTAGAGACTTTACCCTTGATGCCTATACCACCATGACCTCAATCACTGATCTGACACCTGACTTGGATTATTCAGTGTCTATCAACTCCTTTTATGGGACAGAGGAGAGCATCCCAATCTTTGGACAACTAACCAGTGAGTACACGCTATTGCTTGTAGGAAATCTCAATTCTCCTCTAGGTCTTCAGATATACAGTAGTCCTTCAAATATACCAAACACTTTCTCATTCTGCGACAGCATAAATTCAATCACAAAATTAACCCTCAATTTTTGACTCAATGTTTATTGCTATTGCAGCTCTAAGCTATGCATTTGTATTCACTTCCAGGGGTCAGCTTTTCATGACACGTTGATCTTCCTACTTTTTTTTTTCCCATTGTGCACAAAGTGAAGGGTGTGTTTCCTGTGTTTCAGTTCAGTCCAGTAACACCAGTGAACGAGTCAGGAGGCCGCAGTCAGATGCAATCAGTAAGTATGTTTACTGAGATGTCAACTAAGATTTGAACTCGGCTGACCCCCCACCAACATAATATTTTTTCTTTCTCCATGGAATGATTCAGTACCTTCCTTTGGTGTTGTTACTGGGGGAGCAGATAGGGTTTTGACACTCATTGGTTCCTTTAATTGAAACCAGTGGGAAGATTCAAGGAGATAAGGGGAGGCTTGATGCTCAGGGACAAATGTTATTGCTATGCTTTATGAGGGTTGTCAACCAGTGACGTGTTTGTTGTGCCACCTACAATCAAGTACTGAGCTCTTAATCGATTTGCCAAACTATCCTCAACTCATGTGAACTCTGGGATGACTGTTTTTCCATCACCTTATGACTTGAAACTGTGAGCACAATTCCAAAACAAGCCGAGATTCAAAAAGCTTGACTAAAGTCCAGCATTAAAACCGTCGTTCTCCAACATTAACTTTGAGACTTTTGACTTAACAAATGTCCCTTTGGGAGTGTGGCTTCGGAGATATAAGGAATCAAATTTAGAGTCAATGAGACCAGCGGGATTAAGGATTAAAGTCCATCCATGTAAGCCTGGCCAATTATTCCGATAGAGTCATCTTCAATGTTCCAGAAAATTTCACCTCTGATTTAAAACCCTGTGGATTTCAGAGTATAAAACTGAACTTTGCTGGTGGAACCTTTGTTGAATGTTTAGTCTTTAAAGCCGCTTTTTTTTTTTTTTGCCAGCGTCTGCTGGAATCACTATACCAGCCCACTGTTTGGCACAGTCTGATATTTCCTTTGATGTCAGAATGCAAACCTCTATGGATTCCAACTAACTGTCAAGGACTGACTTTATTTAGACAGACAGGAGAAATAGACCAATATAAAATATTTTCCCAAGACCAAAGTCTCACTGCCATACCTTCTTTGGATTGAAAATCAATTTAATTTAAGACATTATAAAGATGTGGTTTTCTGCATTTTGGGTTTTTACACCCATCATTAACCACCAATAAAACTGAAGCTGTTGCTGCTCTGGATCGATCAAAATATGTCACGTACTTTATGATTTTGAATAACTGTCGTGTCTCTCTGCTGTCTTTTTCAGAGTGTTCGGTCAGCGCGATTGCAGATTTGGTCTTTCTGGTGGATGGATCATGGAGCGTGGGCAGAGAAAACTTTAAACACATCCGTAGTTTTATTAGTGCGCTGGCTGGGGCCTTTGACATTGGCGAGGACAAGACCCGAGTGGGCGTGGTTCAGTACAGCACTGACACCCGCACAGAGTTCCCCCTTACCCGTTACACCAGAAGAGGAGACCTGCTCCAAGCCATCAACTCATTGCCGTATAAAGGAGGGAATACAATGACAGGTAATGTGCTCAATAATTTAATAAATGTCATGAATTTAACATTGTTTTTTAAAGCTTGTGTACTCTCCTTTAGGTGACGCCATTGATTACCTGATACAAAACATCTTTACTGAGACGGCTGGATCCAGGAAAGCTTTTCCAAAGGTAGCCATGATCATCACCGATGGAAAGTCCCAGGATCCAGTGGAGGAGCATGCTAGAAGACTTAGGAACATTGGAGTGGAAATATTTGTTCTAGGTATGGTTTATTATTCACTGTTCTGTTGAATTTTCACTCTCCCATGTGGAACCCTGCCTATTCTTGGAAACCAATTGGTTTTCCTTTGATTGCTTGATGCAAGATCCACGTTTGGCTCAGAAAAAGTGTAATACTGTTTTTTTCCCCTTAACATAAGCAATACTCTTAAACTGTCAACGGTCTGTCACAGCTGTGCAGCAGACAGCAAGAACATGTGAGTTATTGGTTTTGGTTTTAAATCTCCTCACTCAGGTATCAAAGGAGCAGATGAAGATGAGCTGAGAGAAATGGCTTCCACGCCTCACAACAAGCATGTGTACAATGTGCCCAACTTTGACCAGATCCAAGAAGTGCAGAGAAAGATTATCAATGAAGTGTGCTCCGGTGTTGATGACCAGCTAAGCTCACTTGTCAGCGGTGAAGAATGTGAGTTGAATGATGGTCATTAAAAGTGCATGTTGTACTCAAAATAAATGCCAAAGAGTTTCATTCTCCAAATAAAATTTTCCTGTGATTTTCATTTCTCAGTGGTGGAGCCAGCCTCTAACCTGCAGGTTACAGAGATGGCTTCAAAGTCAATGAGGGTGACGTGGGATCCGTCACTTGGGGAAATCACAGGCTACAAGCTCACACTCATTCCCATGCTACCCGGAATGAAACGCCAAGAGCTGTACATTGGACCCACGCAAACGTCTATCAACGTTCGTGACCTTTCCCCTGAGACTGAATATGAGATCACCCTATATGCCCTCAAAGGTCTGACACCTAGTGAACCAATCATGGCAATGGAGAAGACTCAGCCTGTCAAGGTGTCAACTGGTAAAGTGACTTTTTTTGTGTGTGAACTCGTCTACATTCATGTTTGACAGTCTCAATTTCCTGGTTTAGTTACGATTTTTCTCCTTTGTGTCTTGTCTTTCAATAGAGTGCTCTCTGGGTGTGGATGTGCAGGCTGATGTGGTCCTCCTGGTTGACGGCTCGTACAGTATTGGATTACAAAACTTTGCAAAAGTTCGCGCCTTCTTGGAGGTTCTGGTCACTTCATTTGACATTGGACCCAACAAGGTGCAGATCAGCTTGGTTCAGTACAGTCGTGATCCTCACACTGAGTTTGCTCTCAACACCCACCACGACATTAATGCTGTTGTCAAAGCCGTGCGCACATTCCCTTACCGTGGCGGTTCCACGAATACCGGCAAGGCCATGACTTATGTCCGAGAGAAGATCTTCATCCAGAATAGGGGCGCGAGACAAAATGTCCCTCGCGTCATGGTCCTGATCACTGATGGAAAGTCATCAGACTCTTTCAAGGATGCAGCCACCAAACTGAGGAATACTGATGTGGAGATCTTTGCAGTTGGTGTGAAGGATGCAGTCAGGACAGAGCTGGAGGCCATTGCTAATGAGCCATCAGACACCCATGTCTATGAGGTGGAGGACTTTGACGCATTTCAGAGGATCTCCAAGGAGCTGACTCAGTCCATCTGTCTGAGGATTGAACAGGAGCTGCTCAACATCAAAAAGAGAAGTAAGTATGGCAACAGAGCGGCAGATCTGATTTCATCAAACCTGGAGTGTATCCACAGATAATTTCCTTAACTTATTGGCATGGCTTATGGTTTTTTGGCTTTTCTTTTGAACGATTACCATTCAGAAACTGTATTTTATTGGACACAGAGCCACTGTTTTGTCCAGATTGTTATTAGTAGATAGTGGTTCAGAGCCAGTGCTGTCAGGAAAGTGCAGAATGACACTTAAATCTACAGTACTTATTGTAAATTACTGTCAGGCTTGCCACAAGAAAAAAATTAATGGCTCATTACTCACTGCCTGGTAATTAACAACGCAAATACTACTTGCAATGGGTTTTCTCTTCAAGGTTTTTCTGATATCACCAACTGCAGCTACAGAAACAGCAATGGTATTTTAACATGGCCATAGTTGGATCTAAATGTCAACCTCAAACTTAGAGAAATAGAAAAGCTGTGGCTGTTTCACACAGTGGTGAAATGGTCTTGTGCCACAATCTGTGCTATTCGAAAACATGCACCAATTAGTCAGTGCAACATTCCAAGATCAAGACCAGAAACAAAGTTCAGCTTGTCAGATCAATTTAACAGCTTGATTCAACACTTAGGATGCGATCCTGATTTGGTCTTTCAAGACAGACATTTTCAAAAAGTAATCTTTGCTTTTCAGGTTTGCTTCCACCCAGAGACTTGAGTTTCTCAGAGATTACCTCCCGAAGCTTCCGTACCACCTGGACAGCCGCCGCCGCCGATGTCCTGTCTTATCTTGTGCGTTTCCGCAAGGCTGAAGACGTCACCGGAGACTACATTTCCATGGCAGTTCCCTATGACACGACCACAGCTGTTCTGCCCAACCTTTTTCCCGTCACAGCATATGAAGTCAATGTTTTTGCACAGTATGAAAAAGGAGACAGTTTTCCTTTGACCGGTGAAGAAACCACTCTTGAAGGTGAGTTATTTGTTTGGATTTGGCACACTGCAGCAAAAATCTTTTCTTTTTTTTTTTTTTTTAAAAATTGTCTTTTTTTTTTCCCTTTTCAGAGCAAGGACCTGTACGGAATCTACGAGTGACAGAAGAGACAACCAACAGTTTTAGGGTGTCATGGCAAGCCGCTCCAGGTTCAGTGATCAGGTACCGACTAACCTATGTCCCAGTGAGCGGCACAGGAGAAGTACTGGAGGCCCAGACTACTGGACCAGAAACCAACATCATTCTCCAGGAGCTCTTCCCCATCACCACCTATCGCGTATCTGTTTCTCCTGAATATGCCTCTGGTGTGGGAGATGAGATGCAGGTGGATGGTACCACCAAGGAAGGTGAGCACAAGAAACCACAACTCAAAAATATTGTGAAACCTGAAATTTCTCTGTAATTTGGTTTTCTCATTCATTTTGTTTTCACTTTCAGTTCGTGGATCTCCTCGCAACCTTCGTGTCTTTGACGAGACCGTATCCACAATGAAACTGGCCTGGGAGGCCGCTCCAGGAAATGTTCTTCAGTACCGCATTGCCTTCAAACCTGCTGAAGGAGGCGAAAGGAAAGAGATTTCTGTTAAGGGAGATACTACCCAGGCTCTGCTGAAGAACCTCCAGCCTGCCACTGAATATGAGCTGTTTGTTAGTGCTCGTTATTCCTCCGGTCTGGGTGATCCTCTTCTGGGCACAGGAACTACATTAGAAGGTAAGAGCAAAATGTCACTTACTAATGTCGAATTTGAAGCCAATGGGCATGATAGGATTAGTTCTTTAGCCAGAGAGTGACAGAATGTGAAGCACACTTTGTGGTTGTAGGCTTAACAAGGCAGAACTGCTGAGTAGATAAATGCATTATTGTGTTCTGCCTCTTTTCAACAAACCTCAGATAATATAACTGTGACAATTAGGGAATGATGTTTAGAGTTTCAAGCTTCTCTGGGTCCGGAATGCCATGAAGTTATAGTTTTAGATAATTTCGATCCTCTCTGAAGACCCTTGAAGTCTTGACAAAAAATGTAGCATCTGGTATTTCTCATAAACGAATATATCAAAATTATAGAAGTCGCTTTAACTTTGTAGGGTTGGTTGGGTATATGAGCTGTGATCGTTAAAAAAGAAAGGGGGATGTGGCACTTGATGTAATTCTTTTGGCACTTACAACAGGTATGGGTTATAATAGTGGCTTTACCGCCCATGATGGCAGTGAGATGGAAATGGATGAGGAATGCTTGTAAACCTATGGAATGACTTGGAACAGGCTGCGAGAGCCATATGCCTGCTAATGCTTTTACATCTCAGCCTGCCTGGAACATACGAGTTACTGTTTTACAAGACTTTACAAGACAGATTGGGGACATTTTGTGATGATAAACAGATGATTTATCAACTTTTCTGTGAATTATGGCAGCTGCCTTCTGACTCCTTTGACAGATGTTATCTATTGACAGCTGTGGGCAATAACATGCGAGACACAAGGGACGGGCCTGCTGTTGATTTGAGATAGGTTGTTATGGTACCACATTGCAGGAAAGGTATCCCATCCTGGTGTGCATCGTGTCTCTGGATGTATGTCAAATCCATTTGAAACAAGTTTTTGGGATCAGAAAACTAACCTGAGGGGCTGCGTTGACTTTGCTTTGTTAACCTTTTTGATATCAGTATCAGCTTCTGAATTTCAATTTGACAGTAAAATCTTCTGCTTGGTTTAGAGATGATGAAATGCTTACAGATAGAAAAATTTAACTCTTGTTTTGGCTATATTGTCACTGAGGTTTGGAAGGACATTCAACAACTTCAGTGGGTTTCATTTTTCAGATTTTGTTTTGGTCGCTTAAAGATCTGAGAGCAAGAAACAGTTGGTCTGTGGGGTTTTTTTCCCACCTTGTACTGAAGAGAGTGCTGAGAAGAAAAAAGCCATGGCTGTTTTTAATCATGTCCAGATTGTGCTCAACCTGAAGCTCAAAGACACACCAATGCTTTTATTGTCTGTGCAATAAAGAGTGTAAAGACCTTTTTGGCTGTGAGGTCCCCTGCATTGTGTGTATATATGCATGTATGTAATAGAGGCCATTATAATTTATCGCACTCTCTTGCATCTGAATTTCAATTGAGCAAATTTCCTATCTTCAGTTCACTGTGAAGATATTTGATTGTCTGTTTATGTTCTGGTGAGTGCAACAATGAGAAACTTGGTTTCTTCTACTTTTTCCACTGTTCCCACATTCACCAGATGGCTTGATTTTGATTACAGAGTCAGTTTCCACAGGTCAAAGCTGTGCTGTCATCAGCCATACACCCCCACAGGGGAAAAAAAAAAAATCAATGACAAAGCACTTTGTTTTTTTGTAAAGTCTATCAAGCTGACATGACGTGAGCATGCCCCAACACTGATCTCATTGTTTTGAGTGCCACTCTTTTTGAGTGACCCACTCTGTGAAGCACATGTAGGCGAGAGCTGGAAGAAAAGTTCTGCACAAAGGCTTTCGTTGTCACCCACGGGACTGGAGCCAATGCAGAAGTCTTGAGTAGGACAGATTTATTACATCCTGACATGACTCGGTAAGCGCTCAGAAACAGTGTGATGGGAATGCTTAGGTGGACAATATACACAAACAACTGCAAATTATTTACTTAAATGGAGGGAGTTTTATTTAGCATGTGGAAGATGTTACCTCAGAGTACATTGGAACCTGCGTGAGCTGTCTGGCTGTCTGGTCTCAGGGTGAAGCTGTCTGTTCACCTTCCTCCAGGGTGGGGCAAAGGACAGGCACGGGCAAAGAAGGCAAGCGATGGAAAAAAAAAAAAAAAAAAAAAGCTCAGAACAATGAGAACCACAATGCCTCTGGGTGGCTCTGTGGATGAAAAGCTGAGCCCATAACAAAGAGGTCATACGTTCAAAAACCTCGAAGCACCAATTTGACTCATTTCTTAACTCTTTGCATGGCACCTCAAATATTTACACATGTGGCAAGGGGATTTATTGTCTCTTCACTACCTTTAACTCACAGAACAGCATGACACCAGGTGAAACTCGCAGCTTGGTTTGATTTCCTATGAAACTGATGCCCTCAGCTACTTTCATTCAGTGCCAGACACATTCACTGGGATTGTTTTGTTCTTAACCGCTCTAAAGGTCCTTCGAGGTAAAAAGTCAGGGGTTGTCAAGCATGGCTGACCGTCACTGAAGACTTTATCATGTGGCTCATGGTTGTTTTTTTTGGTCTCGGTGAATGAAGAGCAAGAAAGGAATGGAGGTTTGAACTTGGGTACACTGAAAAAAGAAATTAGTTGGAACTAGTTGCACCAACTTAACTGAATTACTTCAATTGTTAACATCTAAATGAATTAGGTTCTTCACACTTAATCTAATAAATTAACTTAATTAACTTAAGTCAATTAATAAGATTAAGGTAGAAGAACTTGATTAATTTAGATGTTACCAATTGAAGCAATTCAGTTAAGTTGGTCCAACTATTTTCTATTTTTAGTACACTTTGAAGAGGTAATTGATTTTCTGAAGTAATTTTCAAGGATTTTACAGTGCAAACTAGATTAAATCAACACTGGTTGAATTATTATCCAGAAAAGGTATTCCCAAGGTGAAGATATCCAATGATCTCTGTCAAACCACGTACGTAAAATAATTACGAGTGTTCTGGATGAGTGATTATCATGTGCATTTTCCCTGCTTGCAGGCGTGATACTTGTTCTCAAGCGCACTCATTTATACTTTCAAGCTCTTGACATGTTTGGCTGCAGATGCACTGGGGATGTCAGCACATGCCCTTTGGATGATATCTTACAATCTTTGCTTGTGTCACATGTGGTTTTCCTCTGATATGGGTGAGGCATTGATGTGAATTAGTGAACTCCTTCAGCTGTAGAATTTAATTTGGGAGCCTTTCACCTTGATGGATCGGGTGGTCATGGGTGATTTTTGTAATTCTGGGAATTGTGGAAATAAACATTTGTTCAAGATATGACACACATAATATATGTGCAAAAAACAAACAAACAAAAAAAAACGAACAACATTGAATCATATTAGCTAAAGATGTTTGCTGGGTCTGTGGACCATGTGTTTCGTGTGTGCGCGGGCTCTGCTTCTTTGAGAGGCCCCATCTCTTTTCGCTTGTCTGTAAGTACTGATGAAAAGTGAGCCACTGTCTGTAGAAGTCATTATCTTGTGATCCTTCTGCCCTTGGTTCACACACACACAGCCGGAAAAGTCAGTCGAGTTCATCCGCTGCTCTTTGTTTGGCAGGGATAAGTCTTTTGATGAAATGATCGTGGTATTTATTGGTGGCCCACGCTGTTTTTCATGGCCCTCCAAAATCTGGAACTTTTCATAAGTTGGCGGGGTCGTTTACCTTGATAAGCAGACCCTGCTTTCAGCATGCGGACGGTTCTGTTTGCCAGGCATGGTGGCTGCTCTTATGTTTCTGCCTAGATCAGTTCCCAGTAGAGTCCCAATTGACAGATGCAGAACTGATGAAGTATTCATACCGTGACAGACACACAGTTGCTTCCATGGATCCATTTAATATGTGGTAAATTTGCTTAGATTTTGGTCATTGTGATTACAGTTTCAATGAAATGTCATTGAATGGGTTTTGATTAATGAGGTTTGCTTGAGACCACCCAGCTTCACGTTCCATTGTGCCTGCGATTATATTGTCATTAGCTGCTAGCATGTGAGTGCTTAAGAGCTCAGGATCCCAGAAATTGTGTGGAAGGCTCTGCCCATCCTCATGTGGTAAATCCAGCTCCTCTTTACAGCAGCCAGGCTGGAGAGTCCATTTAAACATGGTTAGCAGTCTCAGCCGCAAGCATATGTTAGCCGCTCATCACGAAGCAGTGCCACAATCCCCCCATTCAGAATCTCTGTGTCTCCTTTCATGATGATCTCCCAGGAAAAGTGAGCGGGGCGGGGAGGGAGCGTAACATCTGCAATTCTAGCAAACACGCTTCGGTGGCTCGAGTTTCCTCTGTTAAAATGGAAAATTAAAGTGCTGCTGGGAGAGGTGCTGAGGATATGTGATTAGTTTTGCAGAATCTTTTCCAGTGGTCTTGTAGTATGGGAGGGAGAAAATCAGGTTTGCTAAAACAGTTCCTGAGGGGTTAAAGCGGAGACAGATGAGTGATTGTTGATGCTTTATCATCGGGGTTGTTCATTTTGACCGTTCGTTGTCTCACTCACTTCCTAAAACCTTCATTTATCTGCCTCAGAAATCAACACCATCTGGAGTAAGGCATCGCTGTGCTGGAATTCCACCAGACAATATTATACTTTTGTGCCTAGACCACCATTTTATCTGAAATTTCATGCACCAAAATAGAGGTCTGCAGCCACGCGTGACTCTTTGGCAGTGGCTCTGTGAAGCTTAGAGAAAATATTATTTAACTAACTATACATTTGAATCTTATTTAATTTTATTTCTAAAGTGACTCCTGTCTCCTGGTGAAAATGGTTAAAAACAGATTAAGAAGTCTGACTAGTGAGATGTAGAAGTTAAAAATCTTAAACTACAAAAAAAAGAAGCAAAATATGGAAATGGGTAAAACAAGAAAAAAGGATTAAAAAAAAGCAGAATCAACTAAAAGTAATTATAAAAAAAGGTTATTTGGTGATTTAACAGTGTGAAAAATAGATTAATTGGGAAACTGAGCATAACATAGCTATAAGTAAAGTATTTTTGTATATACAGCAAAACAATAGATCTGACTTTCCATGCTGTTATTTTCATTTTAAAAGGTTAAACATGTTTGCTGCTGCAGACAAATTTTATCTGGTGGAAAGTTTGGTCATAAAGTAGCAGATTCCTGCACTGTATGCAGAAGAAAAAAAATCTAAATTGTTTTGGTAAACCAAGGTAAATCTACTATGACATTAGCTTTTTAAATCTGTTCTTAAAGAGTGAAATGCCAAAATCATTTACTGCAAAACTTGTTTGACAGCCACAGCAGTCGCAGACGATGTATAGAAATAAACCAGATATTTCCAATTGAATGATCAAACTAGCACAAGAAAAGGTGATGCTTGTTATTGCTTGTAGATCCAAACAGCTGTTAAGAATAATATATTTGAAAAATACTTGGGGAGGGTGCTTGTTTTTCCACACTTTGAAAACTCTGGTTCCCAGGGGGTTCTGAGGCTTCGCCTGCTGGTTGTTCAAAATTAGATTTGAACATTTGAAAGAATGGTTTTCATTTGAAAGAAAACCATAATAACACATTTTTATTTTGATCTTGTGTGTCACCGACAGCGAGTTTGTCTGCCAGGGTTTGGCTTTATTGACCTTTTTGACACACAGTGTGGATGGGGTGTTAAAATGTTCTGTACTCTTTCCATATGTTATAACTCTTTTCTCTTTCCCCCCACAGAACTCGGCTCACCCAGAGACTTGGTGACAAAAGACGTCACCGACACCAGTTTTGCCGTGTCTTGGGCCGCCGCCCCGGGTAACGTTCGCCAGTACCGGATCAGGTGGAAGTCTCTGTATAGTGATGAGACTGGTGAGAAGTCCATTCCGGGAGACACCACCGCCACGGTTCTGGATGGTCTCACCCCGGAGACACGCTATCAGGTGTCTGTGTTCGCCGGCTACGGTCACGGGGAAGGTCAGCCATTGGCTGGAGAGGAAACCACCGATAGTGAGTTACTTTCACTGCTTTAATTCATCAATCATCCACCTATTCTTTTCCTCCCGTTGCTTCATTTTCTATCTTCGTTCCTCGGTTTATATTGTGTTTGGAGTTTCTGGAGTCTCATCTTGGGGTTACTTCGAAAGTGTCAAGCTAAGTATGTGTGATGTAACTTTACGACTATAGAAGCGTAAAAGCTCCATTACCACAGAGGGACAACTTTCCTCCCCTTGTTTTATAGTTAGGGATTTTGTTAAAACCCAAAAAACGCAGGTCCAGACGTTCTTCTCATAAACACATTTTCAGCCCTAAAGTTTTACGAGTCTGTTAAGCCACTAGTGTAATTTAAGAAATCATCACTGACCAATCTTCTGCTTTTGGAGCTTCTTGTGAAAAATGGAAACAGTCAGCATCACCTACTGTTCAGTTCATTCTGAAGAGCTTAAAGATAACGTCATGGCTGCTGCCGTTTGCTTGACTCATAAAAACAAAACTTGAGGACTCCACATGCACATCTTAAAGACCGTGAATGCGTGTCATATGTATGCACAGAGGTGATCTCATGTCCATGTGCACCTGCACTCGGTTTTCATGGGAGATGCAGGACAGAGAGACTCTGGCCTCTCCCCTACTCAGACTACACTCATGCTTGGATGAGAAAAGCACATTGAATGGAAACTTGCACCAGTTGGGAGGGATTCTGTCCACCAGTTAGTAAAATGGAAAAACGTTTCCAATAGTCATTTGCGTTTATTGATTCTGGCATGCACAAAAGGTGGCATACACACCGAATGCCACCATGAGGCCACTTTGCAGACATAGATGTTCACTTTGCTCATTCCTTCCTTCGCTTTCACCCACTATCTTTTGCTCTTCTCTTTCCTTCTGCTTCACACAAATCTGAAGTCTCCTCGGGCTGAGCCACACACTGCAAACTTGGATGCATTGCCATTTTCCATGATTTATAAAAAAAGTACTTCTTAAGTAGGGCGTTCTGAATATTTTCCCCAGCTTGTTTTGAAGCCTGACAATTCACACTTGGCTTTCCTGCTCCGAAAGTAAGAAAAACACCACACATACTTACTCGATGGAAAAATGGAAAACCATGGGTTTTCTCTTAGGCTCGTTCATAAAACAACCAACTAAACATGATCAATCATGTACGTTGGTGCCTGTTTAATGTATACTTCTGGGGAGTCGAAACATTTAGGTTGGTCCGTATTCACACGCATATGGAAACTGCACAGATATCCAGATGAAAGACTGCGAGGCAGTCAAGCGTGTTAGTGTTTAATTTACTTACCAGAAGGAAAGCCATGCTGCTTATATTTCCAAAGGTATATTGGAAACATGGGTGGTTAAGTGCACATTTAGCACATATTTCATATTAACTTGGCATTCATCTTTTCTCTTTTAACCTTTGTTCCTATCTCGCCCCTTCATTGCAGTTTCGGCCGCTGGCAGAACGATTGGTGTCTCAGAGGAGACAGAGAAGAGCATGAAGGTGACATGGAAGCCAGCCCCTGGAAATGTACTCAACTACCGTGTCACTTACAAACCAAAGGCGGGAGGCCGCCAGCTCGCAGCCAAAGTACCCGGTGGAAATACAACCACAGTGCTGAGACGACTAACTCCCCTCACGACCTACGAGATAAACGTCCTGCCCGTCTATCGTTCTGGAGAGGGCAAAGCAAGGCAGGGAGAAGGAACAACACGTACGTTGGCTTGTCATTCGTTAAATAAAACCCGGCCGTCATTAAGCTCATAGCGCCAGTAATAATATTGCTTCCTGTTTCACGCAAAGAGCTGAAATTTTTAAAGCAGAAATCATTTCTCTGCAGTTTCACCTTACAAGGGTCCAAGAAACCTCCAAACATCAGAGCCGACCAGGACCAGTTTCCGTGTCACCTGGGACCCAGCTCCCGGTGACGTCAAGGGCTACAAAGTCACTTTCCACCCCGTGGGGGAGGATATAGACCTGGGACAACTTGTGGTTGGTCCTTATGACAACACTGTGGTGCTGGAGGAGCTCAGGTATGTCCCAAAGTAATTTTCCAGTCCAGAAGTCGTCTGTTAACCCTTCAACATATTATGATTGTTTTTCTCCCCTTGTCTACAGAGCTGCTACCAAATACATGGTGAATGTGTTTGGTGTATTTGATGGGGGAGAGAGTATGCCACTGGCTGGAGAGGAGTACACCACTTACTCTGATGCACCTGATCCATCATTTTCTCTTGAGCCAAGTAATGTTTCCTAACATTCTACCCAAATACAAGGTTTAAATTGCTTGGAATCCGATGTTGGATGGCAAAACTTGCAGAAATGGTCTTTGCTATACTGTAGATTGTCTGTCATCACCTAAAAGGCAGTGTCTCCACTATGTTTTGTCTTTCTGAGGCAACAGTCATAGTAAATCTTTAGCGAAGGAAGGAAAACACCCGCTAACCCTAAGCTTTGTAAAAGTTGGAGAGTTCCTCAAAATGCCTTTCCTCAGAGCTAATTGTGTCACGCAATAATAGAGGTAATGGCAGTTCCATCTGTCTGCCTACGTCACTGTGACTTTGGGCTTCCGCTTTTTATTTCCAGTACATAGAATGTTTTTGCACTTATAAAAACTTTTTACTGCCCGAGTACATCAGATACTAGCTGGATAAGTGTGAGGGGTAGTGAAATGTTTTGTTTGAGATCGAGGTCGATTTGACCACGTAGCTGAAAGGTGATATTTTGCTGCTATACGGGATAAAATTGACGAGATGTAAGAATCCTATTTGTCCTTTTACAGGTTAGTTCTTGATCTGCCTCTGGACCTAAACGGGTGTGGCGCGTGTTTGAGAGAACATTCTTTTTTAATATCTCCCTCTAATTTAGCGAAAACTATTTTACTTAACATTAGACCATCATTTGTAGTGAAGCATACCTCTCTTAACTTTGTAATGGATCATTAAGCTTCACATCTTTTTATTTGTAACAAATGCTGAGTGTCAAATGAAAGACGAAGATTTGTGTTTTACTTGTTTTAAAAGCATAAACAAAGTAGTGTTGCTGTGACATGCTGACTGAGCTGTTAGCACAATGTAATGAAGGGTTCAGCTCGCGGTAGTTTGACAAATGGTGGCATATGTACATAATAAATATATATTCACTCTGCCTGTAACAGACAAACCAGCTTGAGACATGTTAATTTGTTTCTGTACCACGACAGATTTTGTTTTTTGTTAGCAAACCAACCTGCAAATTGAACATAACCTGTTTTCAGTTGCAGACAGCAGCATTTAGTGCACCATCTTGTTGCGGCTGCACACCTGCAGCGTTCATTTAGGTGCCGAGGATCGGATGCCTTCTTTGTCATCGCACAGGTGTTTCCGAAAACAGGATATGAATATTACCCCGCCGCTCTGGAGGGCTCAGTAATCTCTCCAGTGGAGGCCTTTGATATGTCATGTGCCATTAAAATCATGCTCTCATGATCTGCCCCTGGGACTGACTGTGGATGCAAAAAGCACAGCTGAAAGAAATAGCTTCTTCGACATGCTGCCAAGACATGATGATAATAATAACACCTGGGTGATAAAACCTATCTCACAAAAACTATATATATCTGGGAAATGCAAAATGAAAAATAGAGACAAAATGTTCTTTTTTCCCCTGATGTTTGTTGAGTAGATTGTTTAAAAATGAAATTGAATAACATGATCTTCTCTTTCCTTCTTTCTTCACCTGCCACATTTCCTTTTTCACTTGTCACACCTTTATTTTTCATCACACACTCTTGTTTTGTCCGTATGTTAGTTGAGAATCATATAATCTCGCATGTGACACACTAACCTCTGTCCTGCCAGATGTGATGTGTAAGACCAATGCACAGGCCGACATCATGCTACTGGTCGATGGCTCCTGGAGTATCGGACGTCTTAACTTCAAGACCATCCGTGCTTTCATTGCCCGCATGGTGGGAGTCTTCGACATTGGGCCTGATCGCGTCCAGATTGGTGCGTTTACTTGGTATAGGCAAGAATGAATTAAGCTAACCAATTCACACAAATAAACCAAACACTGACTGAGGCTTTTTTGTGGTCTTCAGGTCTTGCTCAGTACAGTGGAGACCCAAAGACTGAATGGTATTTGAATGCTCATGCAACCCGGGAGTCTCTGTTGGAAGCTGTCGCAAACCTACCTTACAAAGGAGGAAACACCTTGACGGGTTCGTCAACTTACGTTTTCTTAAATGCATTCTTCTCTTGACTAGCGATGTGACAGTCTCTCACGATGAATGTTCTGTGATGCCTTCGCTGCAGGTCTGGCTTTGAACTACCTCCTCCAAAACAACTTCAAAGAGAACGTCGGGATGCGACCCAAGGCTCGAAAGATTGGTGTTTTGATCACCGACGGAAAATCCCAGGACGACGTTATTGTCAACTCCCAGAGCCTGCGTGATCAGGGCATCGAGCTCTACGCCATTGGTAATCAAAGATCAGCTTTACTATTTTGCAGGAGCTCGCTGTGAGAGATTTATATGTTCAAAACTGCTGCTCAACGTCAACCTTGTAGGTGTGAAGAACGCAGATGAGAATGAGTTGAGGTCCATTGCCACCGACCCGGATGACATTCACATGTACAACGTGGCCGATTTCTCCTTCCTGTTGGACATTGTCGACAGAGTCACTGACAACCTCTGTAACAGCGTCAAGGGTTCAGGTACGCATGAGTTACTTCACATCAGACACCTCTTTAACTGAAGCCCAAACAGCTCCAAGCCAAGAAGTCCTTTACTTTACAAGAACTAATAACAAGTCCATACTGGATTTCAAGCCTACTGCTTCCCTTGAAGATATTTGATAAGCTGTGCTGTAGTGTGCAATACCACACACACACACACACACACACACACACACACACACACACACACACACACACACACACACACACCACAGTTACATGTCTGATCCACCATGGAAAGCCACACTAGATGCAGAGAACCAGCCAAGACATTAAGCATTATTATAGATGTATTATTTTCTCCTTCTCTTAATACCCCTTCTGCTTCTGGAAAAGGAAATCACCAACTCCTTAATCAAATTAAATACCTGCTATTGGACACTGTGCAGATAATACTTGGAGGGATATGACTGTAAGCTCTTATTAAGTGCTCTGTTCTGTTAGGACTTGTCGCCACGGAGGCATGTAATAGTGTTATCCATCGCCAAGTGAGTGTTTTTTTCTTGGTAGAAAATGAAACTGGTCAATGCAAATGCAAAACTGGTGAGGATATTGACCTTTGTTGTGATGTGCAAGCTCAATGCATGGTGGATAATGCCAGCTGTGTTTATTCATACATCGGCTTCTCTCCTCCTCTGCTAACGTGTAAATAGGAGGTGCACCAGATGCACCCACTGATCTGGTGACATCAGAAGTGACTCACCAATCCTTCAGAGCCACCTGGACCGCACCCGACGGACCAGTGGAAAAGTACCGCGTGGAGTACATGACTGTGTCTGGACGCCCGCAACAGGTAACACCACATCTTCAGCACCACTCACGCATGAAACTACAAATGTTCTCCTGTTTGGGCTTTGATCGGCAGCTTTTCCAACCCATGTTTCTGATTGTAATGAAAAACTCCACACAGACTTCTATTTCTAGCTCTCTGTTTGTGTTGGGGTCTCACTGTTTTGGTGTCTCATTACGTTAAAGTTTTACACAGGGCAAAGAAACAAAAACATACAGCTCTCGGTTTTAGAAGATTGGAAAGCAAATAATTGATTTCATGAACGATAGCTCCAGTGGCCAGCTGCGTCTTGGCTCCAAAGTGTGCGGAAGTGAAGCAACTCGGGTGTCTGAATGTAATTACATTTAGGAGATGTTTGTTTTTATTCAGCTCCCATGGTTTTGTTTAATAGCTAACATTGCCTATGAGCTTTATTATTGTTTATAGATTGAGGATGGAAGCTCATACTGATTTTCAGTTTAGTAAATCTAAATGGATTTCTGGTTTTAATAATGAAACGTTGAAACCAATCCAGAAAATGAGATAATTGACTGTTTGGCTGCTAAATTCATACCGTTTTCCCACATCCAGTGCACCCAATGAACCTCAAACCAATCAAAATACAAATGTAAATGTAATAACGTACAATGTGCTTGGAAAGTATCTACTACGAAACTTAATAACAAGCTTGTAACTCATGCATAGGAAGCCAAGCGCTCAGTCCAGACTCTCTTCCAAATTATTCCTTCAGTTGCCATCTTTCCTCCCTGTCATTAGGTGTTTGTGGACGGGACTGAGACCACGGTGGTTTTGCAGAAGCTTAACCCCCTGACAGAGTACCTGGTCAATGTTTACGCTGTGGTGGGAGAGGAGAGCAGCGAGCCCCTAAAAGGACAAGAGACCACATGTAAGTCTTCATGTCTGACGTTATTTCCTGTACTTGACTTTGATGTCGAGAGATCCACTCATAAAAGAAAATTCACATATGGTAAAAGTTGCCAATGAAGATGTAAATTCGTCAAATTTAACTATGTAAGCAGCATTTAACACTAGTAAAACCAGTCAAAGTGGTTTTTGATGATAAACTTTGCTTCAGACCATTATAAGCTACACTTACATAAGGAAATAAAGCTCTGAAGGTTGGATGATTTAGAGTTTGACTTATAAAGGCTTCCACCTTTTAGGAAACTAAGATAAATGGGCAGTGAAAAAGCTGTTTCAATTTCAGTGTGGCTCTGGCACTCTGCAGTCTGTGCTTTTATGTACAGTTACTCTTTGAGTTGGCCGCCATCAGTGAATCTCTCAGTTATGTAACACTGACTGTGATTCCTGTGTGGTCTCCATTTATAAAATGTTCAAAGGTTTATAAAACCATATGTGGCCACAGGAAGATAACAAAAGTGAGGTCAGATTAGATAGTCACACTTTGGTTGCTGCACAATTTCTACATATTCATTTGTTTCTTTTAGGATGTTGTTTAATGTTTTATTGGTGCTCAAAAGCAGATCAGATATGTACTCCTGGTTTTGATAGTTATCAAAGCATCTTTAAAATAACAATGACTTTCACAGTCAAAACTTGAAGCACTCAAAGGATCAAGTACAAAATGTGATACTGCATGTGTGTGTATGTTCATATTGGCTTAAATTGATGTCTTTTCTCTCAATTTAGTAAGAAAATGTTAAAAATAGTTCTTATAAAGCACTGTTCATACTTTATAAACCAGAAAAAAGATCATAAAAGCATCAAAGTAATGACTGACGTGATATAAAGAAATACACACTCGTAGTGTAAAATAATTAAATAGTAAAAAACGAAACAAACAAAACAAACTCATTTGGAATGTGTGTGTATCCTTTTAAATGTAAAGGAGTCCATGTGTCTGGTGGATAAAAACAGTGAAAAACTTCTTCAGTTCATTTATTTATTTATTTATGATCCATTGCATGGATATTCAATAAAGCATCGTTTGAAGATCTTAAAGTGGAATATTGTCAAATTGACATGGAAATGTGTGAAGGTGCCCATCAATATTTTATAAAAAGAATCAAATCTCAGACAGCTGATTGAGGGAAACTGAAGTAAATTGTATTTTTTGTTGTGAACTTCTAGCTGAAAATAAAGTAAAAGATTTACAAATTACAACAACTTCAGGTTTAATTTCTCATTTATTTGGAAAAGAAAGTCTGATTCAGTTAATCATATAAATAGGCAGAGAGAGGATTTGTTTAACGTGTCTGTATTGTTTGGTTAAATATATTGTTTATATTATCTGCATACAGTGGTAGCAAATGAGATTAAATTAAAGGATGAATAAGTATAACTGAAGTGGACCAAATACTGATCTTCAAGGAGCCCCACATATTCTATTGTTATTTGAACTTTGTTATTACATATAATACACTTTAAACATTGTTGTTATTTGAACATATAATGTCACTCTTAGAAACAATATAAAAGAACATATTGTATCCATAGCTGTTTTGATTCTATGACTTTAACTACAGCCTGATTGGAGTGGATCAAGAAAACATTTTCGTCGAAGAAAGTGTCTGTGTAAAAACTACCTTTTCTAATACTTTTAACTGAAATTGGCCTAAAATCTATAAAGAACAACAACAACAAAACAAACCCCCAATATATTATTCTAAATTGTGTTTGATTAAAATTGGTTTGTTAGTGATAGAGGCATTCAGAAGTATTTGCAACAGTTGATAATCTCAGTTTCAATGTTTTGTTGCCCAGTGCCCCTGAGTGCTGTTAGGAGGATGGACATTTATGATGAACAGACTACCACGATGCGCGTGAGGTGGGAGGAGGCTCCAGGAGCCACGGGCTACATGCTGCTGTACAGCGCCATCAATGCTACCCAGCCCACTGTCGAGCAGGAGGTAAGATACATTCTGGGAAGGCAGGGGACACAGTGAGTGGGTTGCCAATGTGACAGTCAGGAAGCCAATACTGCATGCAAACCGGTTTATATAAACGGTCTCATATGCACCAAACATTGCTAAATGCCAGAAGTGACCAAACACTTCAGCCCATAGTCACCAATGTTTGAGTAAAGACAGATGCCACACATTGAAATAACATTTTACAAAGCAGCCACTGTTTGCTTCGTCAATCAGCAGGCGAGTAAAAAGGACAAAATACAGAGGAACATTGTTTGTCACAAAGGAATGGATGAGAAATGAGCTCACTCTGCCAGGGGAACATCATCATTTGTTCATGAGGTGTAAAACCCAGTGGGTCAAAACAATATTAAGCAGATGTGCTTTGACAAACATATTTCCTTCATTATACGCACATTTTTCTTTGTTTGTCACGTTGCAGTCCCTTTTTTCCCTCTTTCCCTCTGACTTCATGATGTTTGTTTGGTTTGGTCTCCTTCCAGATAAGAGTCAGCGGAGATACAACTGAAGTCCAGCTGGTGAAGCTCCTCCCCAAAACAGCCTACACGCTTTCCCTCTTTGCCCTCCATGGAGAATCAGCGAGTGAACCCCTGACCAAGCAGGGAGTCACCCGTACGTGGTTGCCTCATCTTGAGTATATTTTATTAAATGGAGCACATTACATCTAAAGGAAACCGATTGAAAGTGTTGGTTATATGTTCTATGGTTAGTGCCCATGCCACCTGCGGGTGAACTGCGGGTTCGTGACGTCACCCACAGCACCATGTGGCTCAACTGGGATGCTGCTCCTGGCCTTGTTCGCAAGTACCTCATCACCTACAAGCCTGAGGACGGAGAGCCTAAAGAAGTGAGTGAGCTTCTTTTATTTCCTAAAATTCAAAGCATTGGACCACCCACAGGTGAAGCACACCGATAAATTCTTTACTGGACCGACTCTGCCAACATAATGCAAACTGCAGCTGGTTGGGTGGACGTCAGGCAACGTTGTAGAGACCAGTAAAAGGATTTTTAAACAATCGGAACAGGAATTTTCAGTGCCCAAATTGCTGGTGTTGAAGCTAGAGAATAGATAAAACTTGTTCTGGAGGTTCCACTATCTGTGTTTTTATTTTCACTGCTCTAACCCTCGCAAATATACACCATTAATACACACTGAGAAACAACTCATATGGTTAATTTACTAAATAAATACAGGCACTCTTGTCATTATTAGTGTTTGTTTCAATTTCCTTAAGTTTTATCCCTCCTGGTCAAGTTTACTACTAGTTTTATTAGTTACACATTAAAGCTAAACGCAATTCCCCTGGAAACTTGAGAATGAGTCAAAGTTTTGCAACTTTTTGCATATTTTACTTGAGAAAAACATCTGAATTTGTTTTCTCTCTCTTTTATTTACAAATCTTCTTTTCAAAGCCTTTCTTTAGTGTTTCACAATCCTGGTCCTAGAGTACTCCCGCCATCAGGGTACATTTTGTAACAGGCCAAGGGAAGTAAATTGCCAGACTAAAAAAACCCCAAAAAACAGGTGGACTCTAGATTACTCTGATTATTTTATGCAATATTATTCAACAACATTGTTCTCCAGCTGGAAGTCGGGGGAGGTGTGACCACCAAACAACTGGACAACCTGCTCTCTCAGACCGAGTACGGTTTATCTGTGACGCCAATCTACGACGAAGGACCTGGACAGCCGATGCTGGGTCAGGCCATCACAGGTAAATGACTATTCTGATGAAAATGTCAGTAATAACAATCCTCTGCCTTTTGGATGCTAACCATTTTCTCCTCTTCTTTACAGATGTGGTTCCAGCACCAAAGAACCTCCGGTTCTCTGAGGTTACCCAGACCAGCTTCAGGGCTACTTGGGAGCATGGAGCTCCCGACGTGGCTCTGTATCGCATCGGCTGGACTAAGAAGGGAGAGGGCAACTTCCAATATGTAAGAGGAAACCATCTGTCCGACATGTTTACGCTTTGAATAAATCTCACAGGTTTGTCTTGATGAGTCACACAGTCAGAGCGTTGGCGAAGATCTCAGATCGAGACGCTGGGATCATCTAAAAAACAGACTTTTTGCACCATTTCAATTATAATCTCTTCAGTGTGGCTCTTGCTCTGCGTGACTTCGGTTTGTATTGGCTTTAGTGAAGCACCATCCCACATGCTGCGTTTGTGTTTTCCTCATCAGGCTATTCTGAACAATGATGAGACGACCCACGTCCTGGAGAACCTGGAGCCTGACACACCCTACGATGTGTCGGTCACTGCCATTTACCCCGATGAGTCGGAGAGTGAGGACCTTCTGGGAACAGAGAGGACATGTAAGACGTTCACGCTGTCATTTCTTTGATAACACGTCAACAATTCTTTGTTCGGATTTGACCAAGACCAGTTAACTTAGCTTTTTTGATTTTACCTTCCTGAAATATGCTGAATGAAATGTTCAGTCAAGGGTATTCCCATTATACCTTTCTATTTCTGCCTCTGTAGTGGCCGCTGGTGCTGTTAGTAGACCATGTAAGTATGTGCGTGGTAAAGCGGGAGGATGCTTTTCATCTCAAGCAGACCAAAGCATGTTTCAATGTCTGAGTCAGTCATTGGTGCTGTCATTCATTGGGCGACTCGTTTCATCCATCAAGCAAGACTCCTAACCCCATCCACCACTACAATGGTGCTGCAGCTGACACAGTGCGGTTTCACTGTGTGTGGTGTCCATCATTGCCTGTGTTTTCTGTGTTGTTCGAGGCTTGTTCATAAGTTTGTCCGCACTCAGTCATGTTAAATGGCTGAAGATAGATTTCCACCATGCATGCCTGGCAAAACTGGGACTTCAGTCCCAGTTTATGAAGCTCATTCCATCCACCATCATCTGTTCATCCATCCATCTGTTCATCTCCTTAATCCATGCATTGATCAGTCTGTCATTGTCATCATTATCATCATCATCATCATCATCAGTCCATTGCTCATCAAGAAAATCCATCCTGCTTCAGAAAAGTCACAATCCTCAAGGGGATTGTCTTTTCCTCTTTAAAGCTGCTGTCCTTGTTACAAATTAGCATTAAAACAGTTTTTTTTTTTTTTTTTTGCCATAAATAAAGCATCGATATCTTTAAAATAATGACTTTATTTTGAATGAGGAATATTGATTTATTAATTGACTCAAATAACAAGGACTGTGTCTTTAAAGCCCATTTTAGAAATATTCCATGTAAAAATAATTTCAAATGGCACAGAATTGGCTTGGCTGTAATTGTGATATATTTGCTTGCATGTACGCTTTGCAGCGCCCCTCGCACCTCCCACCGGATTAGTTGTTTACAATGAAACGACCACCACTCTGAACGCCAGATGGACTCCCCCTCCGGGCCGCGTCCAGAACTACAAGATCACTTACGTGCCCACAGCAGGAGGCAGGAGCCAGACCGTAAGTCACAATACAGCCGGGCAGATTTTTGGAGAGGGGGCTCATGGGAAAACTAGTTGAACCTGGGGTGGAAGCATCCAAAAGTAATAAAAAGGCTGCCATTGACTTCTCTCTTATATTTAGACTTCCAGTTGGAAATAACTTGTTTGGGGCAGTAGTCACATGCTTTCAAATATCAACTACTTAATGACTTGACTAACTCAGACAGTAAGTGGTTTTTCCTCGTGAAGCATAGATTTGCTGTCAAGAAATATAGGTTGATAACTACAACTTTGCTATTGGCCAAATCTTTCAGTTTGTTTGAAGTAAAATGTCAAAATCATTCATATGGATATAACAGCCTTAATATAGAAAAAGAACTTCGTCCTACATTTTCTCAGTCTTTCCTGTCACAGCAGAGAGTTTCCCCCCGGTCATGCATATTTGGCTGGATGACTGAATTTGTAGAAAATCTCTCTGGATGACAGCTGAATTTTTGGTTTTAATTTGCTCCCAGACATTTCTCATTGCTTCCACAAAGCGAGACTTAAAAGTGAGACCGAGCGGTGCTAAATTATTCTGACGCACATGCTCAAGCTTATAATCACAGGCAGATAGTCTCTCTGATGAGTTGGAAAACAGACCTTTAAATGCATTAAATCTTTCAACCAACATATTTCAATGTCACTGATCAAGACGGATAACCTCCACAGTTCAAAGATTAAGTACATAATCCTATACTGAGACCTGATAATCTAAGAGCTACAAGAGAACTGCAATGGCAAACATTGCATGTGTGGAAAATGTGAAGCACTTGCCCAGTCAGGTCAGTCTCCGTAATGAGAGAGCAGTGTGCCACAGGTGTCATATATTACACAGCAGATAATGTTTGAAGTGCTGCATTCTCAAACCCGGCCATTATTTTTGCTTTTTACCTATTTTTAAGAAAAGCCCATATGGCTTACACCATCCGTCATGCAGAAGAAAACAGCTAAAAGTTTAAGTTAATTTTCTCTCCTTGTAATTTTCCTTGTCAGACTTTATGTGTGAAACATCTCAGCTGGTGTTATTTAGGTCACCAGTTGACCATTTGTTTCCCTGTTACCACTTGGATGGAATGTTTTGCTCTTTACTGAAATCCAATATGTTGATTGTCTGGGTGATATGCTCAAAGTCTGATGAAAAATTGGAGGCCATCGCTCGAGCTCTCGCCAAACCACCTTGGTTCGCTCTGAAGATGTCAACCAGGATGCCAAGAGTTTTGCATTGTTTTATCTGCGACAAGAGTTGTGTGTTCAGGAAGTGTTTTATACAGATTTCGTAGGATCACGAAAACAAAACAGTGCAATCTCTGGATTTGTTTTCCCAGCTAGTAGGACATTCAGCCAACTTTGTTGCGACTGAACAATCCCACAGTGGATTAAAGTGGGAGTATACATGTGGTCACATACATTATCCCACACAGATCCACATGCTTGCGCACTTCTCCTACATTATATCTCACTCCAAAAGCTGTGCAGTAAATTCAGGATCAGTTATGACAAGACATCCGACTGTTTCAGCCATCAGCGAGAAGATTTATCTTGGCCGCTATACTCTGTTCTAACCGTGTCCCAAAACACCCCAAACATTCCTCCCCTGAAAGGTTGACAGCCTCGTAGTTTTCTGGAAGAATTCCTTCCATCAGGTTATCGATTTAAGAAAACTCATGGAGAAGTCTTTATCTCCACAAAAATAAATCAGATGTTCTTTTCTGAAAATTGTTGCGTAAGGATGTTTTGAACACGACAGCAGGAAAGATATATTATGTCTATAAAGAAGGAACCAGTTGAATCAACTTTTAACAGCCAAATCCCTCACGACCACTTATGTCCCTTCAGACTCAGGTTGGAGGAAAGAAGAACACCGTCCTGCTGCCTAAGTTGACCCCCGACACAGAGTACTCCATCAGCGTGGCTGCAGTTTACTCCAAAGGACCTAGCAAAGATCTGAGCGGCATTGGAAAAACCAGTGAGTTGGACACCACGCAGTGAAATCTGCAGTAAATCTATCCATACTTACAATTTGCTCAAAATATTAACAATTATATAATATGAAACACTTATGTTCTCGTGTTTTATATTCTTAGGTGTCGATTAGTTGTTTAATACTGATCATTATTGACTTGAATCTTCGTACTTGAATATGAATTTTCTGTTCACACAGGGCCTTTGGGTGGTGTCAGGAATCTGCGGGTGACGGACCCCACAACCAGCACCCTGAATGTGCTGTGGGAGGCTGCAGAGGGGAACGTGCGTCAGTACAGGGTGTACTACGTCCCTGCAGCTGGAGGCGAAGAAGAGATGGTAAGCAAAGAAAACAAATCAACACCAAACAATCTCTACCACACAGAGCTCAGCAACATGCATGTTGTGTTGTCCTTCATGTTTCTAGGTGCAGGTATCAGGCAGCACCTACAACACTGTGCTGAAAAACCTGCAACAAGACACCGTCTACACCGCCACTGTGGTTCCCATTTACTCTGCTGGAGAGGGGCAGCGCATGTCTGAGAATGGCAAAACACGTAAGTCTTCCTGCATCCAAGTAATGACGAGTGTGGGGAATTTATTGCCGTAAGAAGCTGCCTCAGTGGCAGCTCTCAAGGTTTTACCAAAGCCCACATATGCTGAGAGGAGAACTTTTCTTTGAATGACATACTACCTAATGGAAGATTTTTTCTTCAGTCAGGAATCCATTCACGTCAGTCCAGAATGAACTTACTGGCCTGATTTGTTGGCTCGCTCTTGCTCTACATCGGGAACCTTCTGTAAAGCATTAAGTTTCAACCAATGGGTTTCATCCAAGTCGTTTTAGAAGCTATAAGCTCATCGAATGCCGTGAACTCGCTCAGGAATGAACTCACATACAATATATGTGCAATTGAACATTAGGTGCTCTATAAAGTGACAACATATAGGCTCAGTAGGGCTCCGTTTGAGCAGCTTAAAAGAACATGGACTTTTTAAAGTTTTTCCCACAGTAAAAACCACGAGGCCCGCCGGGAATGAGTCAGCGTTTTGTGGGGTGATTGCGTAGGAAGGAATTCCTCCACGCTGGCAGCATTATAATGGTGTCTCCTCTTTCTTTACCGTAATGTTGTCCATTTATAGGTTTGACTGAAGGGCAGTGGTCAGGATAATGGAGGGGCTGGGGAATGGGGGAAGAGATACATCGAGTATTTGGCTACTCTCTTAGGGGAAAAAGAAAAGGGGGGAGGCAGAAATGAATGGAGAGCATTATTACTTTCATGGCTTTGAGCTCACTTGGCAATGGTCATGGTCTATGCCCGCTACTGTTGCCTCCATTTTTCATGGTTAGTTCATCCTGAGTGTCTTTTTCAGCAAACTCTAATACAGTATTTACAGTACACAGTACTCAGTTCTCAGCCGCAAAGCTTTTTCTTCTAAATTTCTTGATTCTTATACTCTATTCTGCCCTCCCAATTTGGCTGTTCAGCGAGTGTTTATTGTGTCTTCAAATACAAAGCAGCTTTCTAAGCCGCGGCTTTGGTGTGTGAAATCTTTAATGCACGGAAGCTCTCTTACTTTGTTTTTGCTCGGCATTCATTGGGTTTATAATGGAGGGCAACACAAAGCCTCCAAACATCTGCTTTGTTTTTTTTTTTTAATTTTTATTTCAGAGGGCAAGTTTCCTCTACACAGAGCTGCACCTACGCCTTGTATATCCTTTTCATTAACCTTTAGGGCACTGTCAGGAAGCGTCCCGTTGATAGCGCTATTGTTAAATGATGTCTTTAAGCACGTCTCGGATGGTTACTGGGATGTTTTCACACAATTTTATTGAAATGTTCTCATGTAGTGAAGTCTTGACCTGGCTATGGACCATGTTTCTTTGTGCTGAGGGAAAGGAAAACAGCAGCACCATTTATAAGAATCACAAAGCTGTCATTCAAAGAAACTCCATTACAAGACATGATTGTAATAAAACACATACTTTATCATCAATGTTGAAGTGTCCCTGGGTAACACATTGAATCCTAGGCTGCTGCAAATGTTATACCTTGCCTAACAGCCGTCTTCTTCACATATAGGGATTCTGTCCATTGACCAATATTGTATTTTTACTCTATTTTTGGACTTCAGTTTTGACCTAAACAATCTTTGTTCGTCTTGTTCTCATCTCCTTTTCTCCTCAACACTCTTCCACCTCTTCCTTATATCTCTGTCTTCAACTCACTGTACTTGGTATCACATCAACATTCCCGACTCAACAGTGGAACGCAGCCCAGTCAGGAACATCCAGGTCTACAACCCCACCACCAACACTTTAAACGTCCGCTGGGAAGCCGCCACGGGCCCAGTCCAGCAGTACCGGGTGGTGTACTCTCCTCTGACTGGAGCCCGACCCTCTGAGTCGGTAAGTTTTGAACTGCTTTCCTAGAAAAAAAGACTTTTATAGCTATGAATACAAGGACAGAGTGGATGTGCAATAGGAGTGGTAAATATCAGAAGTAGGCATTTTATTGCTAATGTCCCTTGAGTTAAATATTTATACACCAACAAAAGCCGAGGAATTCAATAAGAAAACCGTGGATCACTTTGATCCATTTATAGTCAACCATATGCAGGAGTGCACCGTTTAACGCTAGAAGCAACCAGCCTTTTCACCTAATGGGACAAAGTGGATGCATTTACATGTGTGCACTTAATGCCATTTGGATTCGTTTCTGTAACTATCTATTAAAGTTTAAAACCGAGACATGATCATTAAGGCAGAAATGTTTTAATTGCAAGCTCCCCGCTCTCTACACAACATGTGCCGACTGGCATCCGAGTGCCCACAACTTCTTCCTTAAAAGGTGTCTGGGTTGCTTAAAGAATCCATGAAAACAACCTGGTACTACTTTACATCACTTCGTTAGCGCTTTTGAGCATCAGCCAGGCGGATTCTACCGCTACCAACAGTTTGTTTACCACTTCCCTCATAAGTATTTATAAAGTGAAACCTGTTGCAGTGGATTTTCTGTACATTCCATTGGCTTAAACTAATAGTGGTAGGACCGCCATCCATCTTCAAGACCACTTTTTCAAATTTAAATCATTAAGTCCCAATTTAATTTATCCAAATTTATCTTAAAATAAAACTTAATGAAACTAGAAAAGCACTCCGAGAGCGCTGACCCCCACCAAATTGCGTTTTCAATGTTAAAATTTCCCAACTTCAAAGTGCCGACATATCATTAATCTGGATCAGATCCAGATGAAATTTGGCACAATTTAGGGCAATGATCCCCCAAATATACTTGTCAAATTTCAAGAGAATCGAAACAAAATTCTATCAGTTATGATTTTTTCAATCCCATAAATGGGGTTTCCAATGTTAACTTCCAGAATTTTTCCTGACTTTATTCTGGATCCGATCTAAATGAAATTTTGTCATCCTACAGATCACTGAATTTCAATAAGTCAATCAGATATGATCTCAAAGAGATATGATTTTTTGAAAATGGCTCAATGATAAGTAAAGGCGAAAAACAGGAGCTCTGATATTTTTTTGTATCCAGATGGTTCTCTGGATCACTCTCAAAATTTAATGGAATCTAAGTTGGGTCAAGACACATCTTCTGAATGTTTTTTAAGAAGATCTTATCAGGACTTTTTGCGTAACCCTGCTAACAAAACAAACAAACCCTGGCAAAAACATAACCTTCTTGATGGAGGTAAATAAGGTTTATAATGATTTTTATCTACATGTTTTAAAAGCAGTCACAGATTCTGCAAGGTTTATATCATTGGACTCCTCAACCCATTTATATATATATACACACACACAAGCGCACACAACTAATAGAGAAACATATTTGACAAAATAACTTTTTTTATTATCACTGAACTGTCTTCACTCATCCACAAACAAATTCATCCCAAACCTATTTTGTCACCTGTCCACCTGTGGCTACTGTGCCAATATTAATCCATCCTACCCCTGTCCCTTCCTGGTGGAGGTTATCAGCAGGGCATCACCCTTGAGGAGCATTGACCTCATTCTGCCTCGACAGAGAAAGTGGGAGTGAGGGAGAGGTTAAGACCTGTGCAATCAGCTGTCTTCAGTGTCAGACTGCCCTGAACTGCAGCACTGGTGTTCAAATTCCCTCAACAGCAACCACACCTCTGAGCATCAAAGGAATATTTGAGTCAAGCTTTCACTCCGCCTTGACAGCAAGGGGCTTATTGAGTAAAACAGGGGTGTGAGAGGTGGTGTTTGACACATGCAGCTGCCTGAGGAGATGAAAGGTCTTTGTTTGTGTCAGTATTCGGTGTCAGTTCCTCTGATTTGACACATTAAAGGTTAAATGTCTCATCCACGGCACGGAAACTCAAAAAGAATCCACACTGACTTGGTTTGATGTGTTTGCACAGATTTTGGTACCAGGAACCACCACCACTGCCATGCTGCAGCAGCTGCTCCCAAACACGGACTACAATGTGGGAGTTGTTGCCCTCTACAGTGACGGCGAAGGCCCCGCCATCAGTGACGCCGGAAAGACACGTAAGTACCAACTCTAAAATGCAAATGGGGGAAAAAAAACCCAGCTGATTACCTCATGTAACATGTGTTTATTTTCACTCATGTTTCCACCCTCAGTGCCCCGCAGTGGCCCAAGGAACATGCGTGTGTATGACCCCACCACTACGACTCTCTCCGTTGGCTGGGAACACGCAGAAGGTCCCGTCATGCAGTACCGCATCACCTACGCCCAAACTACAGGAGACCCCATTGAGGAATACGTAAGCAAATTTTAACACACGCAGATACATCCTTGCTTTATTGTCAATTTATTTCCACTTTCATCACCTGATGCATGTTTGCAGACGACTGTACCAGGCAACAGAAACAACGTGGTCCTGCAAAACCTGGATCCAGACACTCCCTACAACATCAAAGTGACCGCCATCTACCCGGACGGACCAGGAGGAGAGTTGGACGGAGACGGACGCACAGGTACCAACAGTTCTGTTTCCGGTGGGGTTTTCAATGCTGCACATAATTGTAAGACAGTAGGAAATCTGAACAGATGAATTCACTGATTGAAGTTCATGAATCGTTGTACATTATAGTAAAAGTGGATTGAGTGAAATTCTTGACTTTTTGGGAGTGCTGAGGCACCAGGAATCCTGTGCCAGAGAATCATAAACAGCCTGTTCTCCGGGGTGGAGGATTTCATACTCGCAATGCCGGCCAATGTCCTGCCTGCTCAACAATAGAGACATTATGACACATCGTAATGCTACTCTGCTCCTTTGGGAGGCTTTTGATTAACAATATGTTGTTTCCACGGTTTCATTTTGAAGGAGTGGAATTTACCATCATATTGATTTCATGTGGAAATATTTAACTTATAATTTCAAAAACTGAGCTATGGCCTTTTTATTCACAGAGGCTTTCGTGTCACAATGCTGAAATTCAATGTTTCTGAATGCTATGACTGTGAACCTTGGCCAGTGTTGACAGTGCTGCCACATCTTGTTTGTTGCAGTGGGTATGCTCGGACCCAGAAACCTCCGTGTTTCTGATGAGTGGTACACTCGCTTTAAAGTGGCTTGGGACCCCGCCCCCTCTCGTGTCAACGGATACAAGCTCATGTACCGACCTGAAGGTTTGTATATGAACACGTTTTAATTTCACTGTTTTCAAAATTTTCAGTATTGGTCAATACTGATCTTCAAGATCTGACCTACCTAGTTGACAAGTTTGAAACCATTTGGCCAGTTTTATTTCAGAGAATCAAACCTGTTTATTGTGCCCAGTACCTCTCACATCAGCCATCATCTCCAACTTTGATTGAAGACACTTGTGTGACGTTATCGTTTCCTTTCAGGCTCAGATGATTTTATGGAGGTGGCTGTTGGAGATGTGACCTCCTACCAGCTGCACAACCTGAAACCTGGAACCACGTACGACTTGAAGGTGCTGGCTCAGTACAACACAGGCGTCAGCGCACCTCTGGATGGTCAGGGCACCACATGTGAGTAGATAACGGTATTATCCTCATCATAAAAAACTGATAAGTCCCAGATTGCGTGGTAGAATCAGATAAATGCATTCTTCTTTGTGTTTCTTTCAGTGTATTTGAATGTGACAGACCTGACGACCTACAATGTTGGCTACGAATCCTTCTGCCTCCGATGGGCCCCTCACAGAGCAGCCACCTCCTACAGACTCAAAGTTAATCCCTTTGACAGTAAGAGACTTGGTGAATTATGTTCTTATTTTGGTCGATAAAAGCGGAATGAACCGTTTGATTTTGGGTCCTCTTCCATTTTTCTTTGTTTCTCTTCAAGCATCAAAGAGTGGAGCTCAGGAAATCACTGTCAGAGGATCTGAGAGCAGCTACTGCTTTGACGGTTTGAGTCCCGACACCCTTTACAACGCCACAGTGTTCACTCAAACGCCCAACTTGGAGGGACCTGGAGTCAGTGTCAAGGAGAGGACATGTAAGGAAGAATCCAATTTAAAGCTTTTGAGACCGTTTCTTTAACATGAATGTCCCTTCACTGGATTCAGTGAAAAAAAATGATTGTGATTTGTTGTAGTGGTGAAGCCCACTGAGGTACCAACTGAGCCCCCCACCCCTCCTCCACCTGCAACAGTCCCTCCTGCACTGGACGGTGAGGAGAGCTTTAAAGTTGACATCTGTTGGTTAAGATAAGATTGGTTATTTATAAGTGTTTAAATGTCCCACAGTATGCAAAGGCGCTAAAGCAGATCTGGTCTTCCTCATCGATGGGTCCTGGAGTATTGGAGATGAGAGCTTCAATAAAGTCATTCAGTTTGTGACAAGCATGACCGCAGCCTTTGATGTCATCAGCCCGAGAGGCATGCAGGTCAGATAATTGGAATATTTATTCTGTTGGGAGCACATACACAAAAAGCACATCCAAACTTGCAGAGAATTGAGTAATAGTGTTCTATGACTTTTGGTAACGATTGGGAAAACTGCTTCTGCAAAAAGATGACTGCTGGAAATTTGCCAGTCAAAGCGAATAAGATTTTGGTGGAAAACACAAAAAAGTGGGCAGCAAGTGGCAGGCACACAAAAAAAATGTCTTCTGAAATATTCTATTTCACATTCATCTTTCTCTCAGGCTCACTGGGGACAGGGACTTACTGCAGTTTACAAGGGGTTAAAGGGCAGGGTTACACCCTCAACAGGTCACTCTGTCGGTCATCACAGGGCAAATACAGAACAACACACTCACGTTCACACCAACAATCAATTTAGACACATGATTTAAAACCAACATGAAAGTCTTTGGACTATTGGAGGAAACTGGATTACCATGCACAAGCATTGAAAACATGCAAACTACACCCCAAACCCTGGAATCAAAAAGGGGACATTCTTACCGGGACCGAACCTCTAACTACCATTAAAATGTATTTATTTTGTTAATGTATGTAATCTTTTATTTTTTGTTATCAGGTTTCATTTGTGCAGTACAGCGATGACGCCAAAACCGAGTTCAAACTCAACACTTACCATGACAAGGGCATCGTGCTGTCAGCTCTGCAGACGGTCCGCTACAGAGGAGGAAATACCAAGACAGGTATGTCATTCAATGTATAAAGTACATAGACTCAACATAAGATGAACCATACAAGGAAGGTTTATTATATATAGCACCAATCGGAAGGAAATCAAAGGCGCTTTACAGGAATTTAAAGATCTATTAAAAAAAATCCTTCAAGCAACAATATAAGTCAGGTTAAGGTCAGTATCTCATGTCAGCTGGTTTGGTTTTGATCCTGGAAACACTGAATAAACCTGCTTCATAATGTAATAATTCTGATATATTCAGGCCTGAGACATTTTAATACTTTATAGACAATTACCAACATTTAAAAGTGGAAACACACAAAACCAGTGCAGTGACTGAACCAGATGTCGATCAGTAGAGTAGAATATTAAGCTCTCATGACATCTGTCCTCTCCGATTTATCATTCAGGCATTTCTCTGAAGCACGTCTACGAGAAAGTCTTCACCTCAGACAGCGGTATGAGGAGGAATGTCCCCAAAGTGCTGGTGGTGGTCACAGATGGACGATCCCAGGACGATGTCAAGAAGAGCGCAGAGAAACTGCAGCATTCTGGTACGTGTGGGAATATTCATATCTGTCGTGTGCAATTTAGCTTGAATTGTATGGCAAGGAGTTTTCCCCATGATAATATTGCAAGAGTGACCTTTTAATTTCCTTCATCAGTGCCAGTTTGTGGTCGATTTAAAAAAACTCTTATTATAATCCTTGTGCTGATGGAAGAGCCTCCAGTTATTGAAACCTTAACAATGGGCTTTGTTTGCTTTGTGTGTGCTTTCCCTCCACAGGCTACAGTGTGTTTGTTGTTGGAGTGGCTGATGTAGATATGGCAGAGCTGAGAAATATTGGCAGCAAGCCCAGCGAGAGACATGTGTTTGTGGTCGACGACTACGACGCCTTCGCCAAAATCCAGGACAACCTCATCACCTTCATCTGCGAAACGGCCACTTCAAGTAAGTCGCAGATTAATGTGTCATCAGACCATCCTTACAATACCTGCCAGCCAGGAGCAACAACTTTGGATTCTCTATAGCTCATTAGCCCACCTGCAGTGGTGGAGAGGAAGCTGAATCACTGACGTACATCGCTTCTTATCTCCTGCCAGAGAAATTTTTAAAGAGACATGAGCCACATTCTTTAATGTTGTAACTTCTTGCTGTGTTTCAGCTTGTCCTCTGATCTACATCAATGGGTTCACCACGCCTGGTAAGCACACAGCATCACCACACGACATGGGTTGATCTCCTAGGAGCTAACATGCTATGATGCTAAACAGTAGAAAGGGAGTTGTCCTCTTAACCTGATCCACCCTTTCCAGGCTTCAGGATGTTGGAGGCTTTCAACATCACAGACCGAACGTTTGCTGGCATAAACGGCATCGCCATGGAGCCCGGCACCTTCAACAGCTACATCTCCTACAAGCTACTCGCAGACTCCTTCCTGAACCAGCCCACCAAGTAAGGCAAAACCACTTCTGTGTGAAAAATGCGAGTTCGCTTTGTGCAGACTCCGCACCTATTGGCCTGAAAGTCTGTGCTCTGTAATGGTGCTCTGCCCACAGTCGTTACTCATAATGAGGGTTAAGAAGGGTTTCCCTCCTGCCCTTTGGTACTAAACCACAGCACTATTTGCTCTCGGAGTTTGACATGTCTGCAGGAATTACTACCCATTGAAATAAAAGGTTTCCAAATTACAAAGTTCTTGAACCAAGGCCTCATTGACTGGTGATGTAACCTCTGGATTATGAGTTGTGACTCCTTTTAAGTGGTTCTCGACTAGATTATTTTGAATATTTTGTTAATATGTTCATAATGATGCAAATTTAGTGCAGCACTGATTTAATGCAAGCAAATGGAAATAGTTAAAATTACAGAGGAGAGGACAGAAAATACTTTCAATGTGTGGGCAAATTTAAGCAAAACCTTGGGGCAAAACTGGCAATAATTTACAGATTCTACATCATGAATGACACGCTAGTTGCGGTTTCATTGTAGAAGGATTCAATGTTCTTCAAGAGGTTGATGTTGGGACTTCCCACTTTAGACTTGTGACTCACTATAACACTTCTCTCTCTAACAGGGAGATCCATCCTGAGGGCCTTCCGCCTGCTTACACCATCATCCTGCTCTTCCGCATCCTCGGCGATACAGGCTCTGCACCTTTTGACGTCTGGCAGGTTTCAGACAAAAACGACAACCCCGAGGTTGGACTCACAGTTGACCGTAAGTCCCCCAACATGTTTTTGCTGCAAAATGAAAGAGGACGTTGGTGTAGACGTGCACACAGCAGGGCAAGTTGTAGAAAAGTGAAAACGTCAATATAAAGCTTCCTCCTGCAATCAAGTTGACATTTGCATGCTTTCACATAGATCTAAATGAGCATATTTTACAATTGTGTCACTCCTACAGGTGGTAGAAGCATGCAAATAATTATCAGAACAGGCGTAATCCCAGCGAGCCTCCTCTTTATCCCTCTGCTCCGGCTTCAAGCATGTGTTCTTTATAGTCCCGTCTGCGCTTTGCGTGTCTCCATGTCGTAACGGACCATTGGGGATTCATCAAAGACTCCTCTCTTTTCAGCTACTAGCAGAACAATCACCTTCTACAACAAGGACACCAGAGGAGAAATCCAAAAAGCCACTTTTAACGAGGAGGCGGTAAAGCGGATTTTCCATGGAAGCTTCCACAAGGTAAACTGGCGGCGCGATTCTTAAAGAGAGTCGTAAATGTTTCGCTGCAAGTTGTAGGCTGCTTATCCTTTCTTTGGATCATTATTACTCCCTTTTCTCTTCCTCTGTGTGACTTGTATGCAACATTTATTATGGCTTAAATGCCTTTTACTGGGAAGCCTTGACAAACAGTCAATGTCACAAGGTTGTATTATGTTACCTGTCAAATGTTGCCCCGCCATGAATCTTGCGTCAGTCTGCTGTCAAAGTGGTCTTTGCCCTTTTTCTTTATGATTTAACATTGAGATTTGGGCGGTTAATTTTGATAAATAGGTGCTGGGGGCTATAAATAAGTTTAAAGAGTGGCTGGAGAGAAAGTCTGAGTGACCTAGTGTAATGTGCAAACTATTAGTGCTAATCATTAGGTCTGAGCACTTAAAGAGTGGAGGTTATTCTGGTAGTAGTTAAGGGAATACCTAAGCAAAGTACTTCAAATCGTATCAATTCTTTGGATTCACTTGAGGTTGGTTTGGATTTCTTCATTTTCGTTTGAAAAAATGGGCTGAACAAATACAATTTTTAAAATCTGCACTTTTGTTTCTCTTATTTAATGTTACGATTACAGAGAAACAGATGAATGGAATCAAGATTTTTTTTTGTTCTTGCCTAGTACCAAACCAAAAAAAGTTGTGTCTAAAAGTGATGCATAACAAAGCCGTAGGAGCATATTTGTAGTCGTGAAAGCAGAAATATTCAAACCTTGTTTTCAGCTATTTAAGCATTGCAATTGTTGGTATAATAATCCAAATCCAGATGTCTTTGTATGATTTTCTTCTCTCTGAAATACATCCGTGGCCTCATCTGTCCCGTTCTTTCATGCAAAAAATTGTGCCCGATCCCCCTCAGCGAGTGCCTATTAAAAGATCGCTGATTATTGATTACTCTTAAAACAACCTGTCAAAACATCTCATCGGACTTCAGACAAGCACCCACAGTGGTGGTATTGTTTTCCAAACTCTGTTTTTCGTCAGTGGTTTCATTGGGATATTTGGCCCACATGCTGGGCTTATAGCTCACTGCATTTTGCACAGCACGGTCGCTCTTGGGGCCACTGCATGAGGTAAATTAAAAGACAGCAAAGCGTGTCTGTGTCCAATGCAAAGTAAGAGTGAACATAAAACATGCCCTCTTATGGTTTTTGTTGCAGACAGTAAAACAATGCAGATCCCTATTTTTTTTCCCTCCTATTATTTCCACGTCAACCTGGGACGACTTAAAATGCAAAATTCATCCCTGAAGGAGAAACTGGTGGTTTCAGTGTGCGCTGTGTCACGTCCAATTGGCTTTAAGTTTTTACCAGAAGACTGTGTGACTTACAGTTTTTTTTCCTCCCAAAGTTAGAGTTGGAAAAAAAGAAAAAGACCACTTTTGACTAAGGAGAGTTTGCAACATATTGGCCCAGAGAACTGCGCGTATACTGTGCAAGGCTTTCAGTTTGACCACTGCATATACACAACTAATTGTAGAGTAGCTTCACGAACAAGCGGGACCTGGGAAAACGGATGTAAGTGGCATCACTGCTGGTCTAGTTAGAAGAAGAGCATGTATAAAAGCTCGCCCTCACACTGTGTGGCCAGTGTGTACAGGGACGACACTACTTTGCGGTGCAGTGTTTTCTGTCCCACTAGCTGGCGTGTGCGCAGCGGTCTACCTAGCTGCTTATTTGCTGGTCTATAAGTACCGACTGCAGCGGTGGCGTGTTTCTTCATGTTGTTGGTGGTTTTTCAAAACTTTATCCATGTTTTGTTTTTTTCCTAATGACCACCCTGGGTGATTTAGCTTGCACACACCATAAACCAGAGTGACCATAAGTCAGTCTTTGTGTGAATGGCAGGAAGGAGAAAATCCAACACAGTAAACTCAGACTTTTACTAATTTGGTGATTAATGGGTCAACTCATACACTCCTGTAAGACACAATAACTTCGTGGAGCAATACATGCAAACTCAAAGATTTAGTGTTGTATATTTAGATATTGATGCCCAAAAAATCCCCAAATTACTGATTGAACACAATAAAGTTTGATCTTTTATGCTGAACTTGGCTGTACTTTTTGGTAATTTGAGTCAAGGCTTTTCAAGTCTGGGACAAGTATTTCTACAAATCTTCATTAATGTGTTGAGTTAGAAATTGTTTCTAGATTCAAATCTTTTTCTTCTCAAGTTAATAAATAGGCACTGCGGCTGGAGAGATTACAGTACAGCACTAGTTAAACATGTGGGAAAGTTCTTATGAATATAGCAGATGCTAGGCACGCACTAGTCCACTGGGGACTCCCCTCCTACATTTGAGTGGTGGGAGACTGAAGAGGCAACTTTCTTTTAAGTAATGTCACGAAGATATTTTCCATAAGTCAGAGAGCTCAGAGGTACATTGGTAGAAGCATTTACACCATTGTTACTTTTAAGTTGGAATAATTTCCTCTAAAAACATTAATGTAATGGGTGAGAAGTCTTGAATCCGATATGTCAGACTTTCCTTTGAGGGATGTGAAGGTTCTGCCAATATATGCATACGCTAATTAAGACAGACGAGGATATAAATAGAGGTCTGCATAGAGTCAAAACCCTTGACGTATGCTCTCAGTTCTTTGTTGGTCTTTTAGACACAATCACAAATTTGCACATTGATTGCTCTCTTTGTATTCATATTCTGTGTGGTTTTAGATAAGAATACATATGTGTGCAGATTAAAAATTTTTTTAGTAGTCCAGGTCATAGAAGTGAGAGGAAGTTTTATATCTTAACTTCTGTCACCTATGAGATTGGAGGTGCTTCATCTGTTCCAAATTGCCAGATGAGACATGTGAACATGTGAAGATAAAATAAAAATGATAAGCCCTTGTGGCAACAGTGTGTGCCATTCCCGGGTTCCCCCACAGAGATACAATATCCCATAACCATTCTTTATCAAATAAACTCCAAACCAAAACACATAGACATTTTCGTCATGTGCCTGTCACACTGTGTGTCGGGGCAGCTCCTCCTTTATAGACAGGGAGGTGATTACGTTACTGATGGGAATCAGGTGTGCCGCCTCACCTCTCTGCCACAGCCGTTTTGGAGAGTTCCAGATCAGTAGCAGCAGTTTGCGTTCAAAACTCCTACATGGAGATTCTGTACGGAGCATTTATTTTCCTTTATTCCCAGTAAAAAGTAAAGGATAATCACACCTACATATTAGTGAATTCTTAATATTAAGGTATGAGTTTTTCAAGGTTTAGGGTTTAGAAAAATAAAGGAACACCAGGGATGGGTGCAAAAATAATAAAACCTAATCGGATGTGGAAGTATATCAAGTGTGTTGGAGTTGGTGTCCAGCTGAAATCGTACCACATGTCCTCTGATTGTGGAGTGTTGATACAGCGGTAGCATAACGAAACCTTCTGTGTGGACAATTGATGAAAGTTGTTCATCTGTCGACACTTTGCTGCAGAGCGAATGTATCACTTAACAGCGAGGATCATCATCTGAGGGAGCAGTGGTCACTCCAAAGCTAGTTTTTCCGCAACCTTATTTTCCAGAGACTGGAGTGTTATTATTCTGTTTACTTATTGGTCAGTGAGGTAATGTGTACATGCTCATTACTGACCATCCCAGGCTGCCATCCAAAGTTGTTTCGGTAAGCCCTCCAGAGCATCATGGGGTATTCTATCCAAGCCAGGACCCCAGGATAAACGACACCCCTCTCTTTTTGTGGTCAACCAGACAGTTTGTTCCTCTGCCAAGGAAGTCAACTGTAATTTTGTGAGTGGTGGCCAAGAAGCACAGCCTCATCTGTGGTCTATGAACTTGGTAGAAAGAAATGGTAGCTTGCTTTTCCTGACATAAAGAAAGCTTGTCTGACTGCAGAGCAAAGGAAAATTTGCAACTGTGAAGGAAAAGTATGGAAAGTGTAAGACTTTAGATGGCACACCACAAATGATATTGTTTCAAGATGTGGAGCTGGTTTTTCTGGACAGGAAACTTCAGAATCTGGCACTTTGTCATTCTGTGTTATTATACAATCATTCACTACAGCACCATAATGCTGCAAGAGGGGGCCAATGCTGGTGTACTTCCTTTTTTCATTCATATGGTGCATTCATCTGTGGAAGCATCAAAGAGCAGTCTCAGCCCAAATCAGTAACCATTCTGAGGTAATAACAGATACTACAATTAACTTGATTCTGCAAAGACTAAACAATATGCTCTCTAGCAATTATGTGGAAAAGAGTATCAGTCTTTTCAAGTTGTACACAACGGAGCTTATAAATCTTCCCCGAGGTTGTTTCTGGCCTTATGGTTGCACTTTCTTTAAGAGTCTTGATTTTCCTTTAAAGGGCAACCTTGTCCCCTCCAACCCTGAAACCAGTGCCAAACCAAGCTTTTCAAAATCTCAAATGTTCTCAGTACTGTTTGCCAAGTAATTGTACTGCAACAAATTTGCCAGCCAGAGACGAATATGTCTTCTAATGGTGCCCTCTCTCCATCCACTCTCTCCTGCAGCTTCACATCACCGTCTCTCCAGAAAAAGTCAAACTCAATGTGGACTGCCAAGAGGTGACAGAGAAGCCCATCAAGGAGGCCGGCAACATCACCCTGGATGGCTACGAGGTGCTTGGCAAGATGGTCAAGCCTGGAGGCGGAAGGAGGAAGTCAGCTACAGTGAGTGAAAAAGACCTTGGACTGGTTAAAAATGCTAAAACTCAGAAAAACATGTTTGGATAAGCATCTCTCGCAACTTTCCAGAGAATCCAAAAAACGAAACCTCTTAAATTGAATTCTAATGGCTCCCAGTGAGTGCTGGGTGGATGCAAGCCTGCAATGTTTCCATATCTCAAAGGGCCCTCTTGTCGTCTGTTTCCAACAATGCACATTTTCATTGTGAATTGGAGTCGCTTGTAACACACTTTTTAAATCTTTTTCTTTTTCTTTTTCTGCTGAGCAGTTCCAGCTCCAGATGTTCGATATTGTCTGCAGCTTGAGTTGGATCAGCCGGGACAGATGCTGCGACCTGCCTTCTACAGTAAGAACAAATCCATTATGGGTATCATTTCACAAATAATCATATCAAGGTACATGATACGATTCTTTTAAATACTGATATGAAACAGCCAATAATCACATTCTTAATATAAAAGTAAACATAGGTGGGACACAGTGACTATACACTCGGTGAGATGCCGATCACTCGATGGCCGTTTGAAAAGAAAGTGCTTGAACTAGACAGAAAAGAGAACCTTGTATCCTGTGTAATTGCGCTAATCGGACAGTTGCCAGTATCGCCATCCAATTACATGAAAACAAGTGCTGCTTCACATCAAGAAGCAAACAGTAAATCACATTTATTTTTATTCAGCTCTGTAAATACCGGATGCAGGCACATTTGGCCAATTATAAGTAATTCATCTGTAATTGGCTTCAGATATTAATACATCATGTCAATAATTTCAAGGTTATGTAACTCATTATGCTGACGACTCGTATCTAAAAATACAGACTTACAGCTGTCGTTGAGAATTCCTTCTCAAAGCACCGCCACCAGCACCAAGTTGCTGGTTTTCGTCGCATTTGGACTGAACTATCTGTTAGGACCTTTGTAATGAGAGGTAAACTTCCTCATTTTAAAAAGTCCCAGTAAAGTCACTGAAGTAAGCTTAGAGGATCCCATCATCAAATCTTATTCAGGAGTTTTTAATTTTATCCCTTTTATGCCATATTTGATCATTACTAAATTACCTCACTTTTGGTTTGCTTGCTTTCCACAGTTGCAACTAAAACAAATACAATGAGTGATATCACATGCAAAGAGGAATATTTTTAAAGAAGGTTTTGCATGCAGTAGGCCCTGTTTACACGAGAAAGATTTGCTGGAAACAGTATCATGTTCGTGTTTATCTTTGCGTTTGCCAGTGATTGGATGAAGCGCCGAGCCCCCACAAGCACAAAATGATATGTGATACCACCAAGTTGGACATGTCGGTGGAGGAAGTTATCAATCATATTGGATCGTAACAGCAAATCAATCTGAATTGAGAAGAAAAAGAAAAACACAAATTGTGAGAGGAATCTGTCACAAAGCTGTAGAGAAAAAGAAGGGCAGCATACAAGAAATATTTCAGACCTTATGGAGGGCAAAACAAGAAGATATCTTATTATAATGTCTGCCAATAAAAGCTGGAGGCAGCCAGCTGAGGAAATGTCCCTCGTAACAGTTACTGTGACATCTCTGCTAAAAGCTAACACACTAAACATTGAAAACGTACCTAGTCAAAAACGACACAAGGATTTTCAGACATTGTAAATCTCTTTGTAAATGAATCCTTTTCATAGTCGATCAGCCTCTACAGCAACAATACATCTCAATTTTTTTATTTTTTTAAATACAAAACCTTCCCGTAGTTTCTGCTATAACTCTGCTCTGAAATGCACAGCTGCATTCATTCCTCTGCGTCTTACATTTTGTTCCTTTCAGAGAGACGAGGCCAAGTGTCCCTCCCTTCCCCACTCCTGCACATGCACGCAGGACAGCATTGGCCCCCAGGGGCCTCCTGGACATCAGGTAGAAAGACTCCCACCACTGTCACTTCTTCTCATCTGTACTCATTTACTTGATAAACGCATTTCTTCAGAAGTCACACCTGCATACAACGTTGATGATAAAGCCATACTGCGCTCTGCTGGCGTTACCGTTAACGTTCACATTTGCTTGCCATGCAGCGAGCAGGCTCAGGGTGTCTATTATATAAGCTGTATTTCCCCCTCCGTTCCTCTGTAAAGAGCAGCTTGAGGATGAGGCCGGCGGCATGCAAAGGGCTTAGGGAGAAGTGTCAAAAGATAAATGCCTGTTGGAAAGAACAACAGTGGATAAGTCTCATGGAGAAGACTGCAATATGAGCGCTTGGTAAACTCACTAAGCCCCCGCAAGGATTTCGTATGCCTTGGGGTTTTAGGGCGTCTGGAATTGGGCCTCACTCTGTTTCTTCCTCCTCCGTCTTCTCAGGGCAGCCCAGGCTCTAAAGGACCAAGAGGAGATCGAGGAGATCCCGGCAGTGCTGTGAGTTCCACGTCTTCACTTTGAGCACATTATAGATCATTATCCTTGTTCTACGGCGTGTTACTTCATAATATATTTTCATTAACTTGTGTGACTGGACCACATTGACCTTATCGTCAATGCTCAAGCTACTCTCTATCTCAGTGTTTTCTGAAGCGGTCAGAGCTTCGCTAGAGAACCGCACACATCTGAATTCAGTTATCGACTGTATATTTTCACACAAGTAAATGTGAGTAGTTGAAGGTCTGATTACGATTGTTCATTTTGTAACCATTTGGTGTCTTTCTGTGCATCTGCTTCAGGGTGCAATGGGTCCACGCGGTGAGCAAGGACTCCCCGGTGCCATGGGACCACCAGGTCCACAAGGACCCAACGGACTCTCTCTGCCTGGAGAACCTGTGAGTAAATCCACACTACCAGAGGGAAAATTGTCCAGCTCTGCATGGGCACATATGACACACACTATGACTAAGTTGTATTAAAAACTGGAAGGTGTTGAAGAGCTGCCATAATCTGTGCTGCAGATCCACCAGCATACTGAATTTATAACCAGTGTCAAAATCTATTATACTCCCAACTACTTCCAGACAGCCCGCCAGAATACTTCATTATTTCCTTTACCTGCAGATGTTCTTGTCAAAACATGTTATCAATCACAATCACGAGTTAAATGGACAGAACAAAGGACCGGAGCTAACAGCAAACTGCTCTTTTTCCTCCTTTATCTTCAGGGTCGCCAAGGACCAAAGGGAGATCCTGGAGACCCCGGCCTGGCCGGCCTGCAAGTAAGCACTCTTCTCACATTTTGTGGTTTTATGAGCAGGAAACAGGAGACCATCCATAGAGAGCAGGGTTTGCTACTGGAGTCTGGATCCAGTCCACACAGCCAGATTGAAACCACACTCAGAGTGGGAGGCTTACCATGCCATCCTCGGGGAGTCGCACACTCTCAAATCAGCCAGTTGATTGACAACCCGGAGAAGACCAGTGATGCAGTTAAATTATTATGAAGTGTGGATTCGTGTTACCGGAGGGGAAATGGGGAATGGAACATGTTCTTCTCCAGCCTTGTAATTGGAGATGATTGTGACTTTGTAGAGCCTCGCAGTCTGTCTGGAGTTTGAGCATTTTTGACTTTGAGTAAGAGTTATGTTGGTGACTTTGGATGCAAACGAATGTCAAATATAGTCACTATTACAGTGAGTTACAGCTCAAAACTCTTTAACCCTTTACAGAGCAATACTTCAATATTAAAATGTTGAACCCAATGATGTTATTGGAAGTGATTTGAAAAGTTTTTTAAAAACGTTTTGACTTTTTAAAGGCAGTAGAAACTCACACTATGATATTGATCCACCCTGCCTTTATGAGAACTGAAGTCTCTGTTAAGAAAAAGTAACCACAATCATGTATATTTCACAATGTCTGGCTTTTTCAATAGATTCCAGAAAAATGTTATTTAGATCTTTGAATGCTACTGTCATATAGTACAATATAACAATGTATTACCAAAATAGTATCAAGATGAAGTGGACGCGAGTATACAAACAGATCGTCTCTTTCCCATGGATGATATTGACAGTGTTTACAGTGATCGAGCATGGTTTCATAGTTTATTTTCAATGTATCAACCAGACACAATGACTGGTACTAATTAAACTAAGGCCCAAAACTTCAGCATTTGTGGTATTTTGAGAAGTTCTAAACAACTTCAGAGTCATGAATTCTGTAGTTGACATCATTTCATCATTTTTTTGGGTTTCTCTTTGTTAAAAGCGCCTGGAAATGACAGTGTTGTATGCAGTGCTGTATAAATAAAGTTGAATTGAGTCGTGGCTCAATTAAAAGAAAGTGTAAGACACCAAATATGGTCGATGCAGAGTTATGCTTCCTCTGACCTGAACAATCCAAGCCGTCGAACCACATAATTTGCAGCAGCTCAGTGTCTATCTTTCTAGCTACATTTATTATATCCATGTGGAAATCCTTTGTTAGGGAGGGCAATTTTGAGTGGGCTGGTATTGCATAGCCATCTTTTGGCCGAACATCCCTTCATTCATCCAGCTGAAGTCATTCAGCCAACTCCCACCATTGAACCGGAGAGAACATCACCATTGGTTATTCTGGCTTCTGAATAAGCAAATTCAGACATGGGAGAAAGTCCCACTCTGTAATATTCAGAGCCCATTGGCAGAATTGTGTCGCTTACTTCACTTTACAACGGCACTATCTATGCACATTTCTATAAGACATCAGATGTCGGGATACAAAGGGAATACTTTCCCGTTTTTACAGGCAAGTTGATATGTTATCATTGGCTGAAGAAGGTGGAAACTGCAGAATTTTGTTCAGTAAATTTGAGGTCAGCAGCGGCATCAGGGAGCTACATAAATATCCTGTTCTTCATCATTAAGATTTGATTAAGTGTGTCTGCTTTTTCCCAGGGTTCTCAAGGGCCGCGCGGTCCTCTGGGCCCCGTTGGACCAAGCGGAGCACGGGTAAGGTTCACCTCCAACCTCTGCATTGTGTGCACACTGTGTTCAAAGCTTGTAAATGGACCCAAACACATAATTAAGCCAGTCCTTTCTGTGGGATCTCCAATTTCACTCAACAGGAGTATTGTGGTGTTGAAGTTGTATGTTGTCGCCTGGAACAATCCAGCCTCACGTCTTCCAGAAGGACGTAGTCAGAGCTGGATCCAATACGAGGCCATGACACTGATGTATTGCACCGATGGGGGTCCCCAGTGTGTTGTAACACATGTGTGATTGTATGTTGTTTCTACTTAGGGGCCACCAGGAAAGGAGGGACCATCTGGACCCAGAGGTCCACCAGGGCCCATGGTGAGTGTGTACGTGTTTGTGTTGTGTAGAATTAAGCCAAGTAGATACTCCTCGGAGTGTGCTTTATTTCCTGATATGTCTGCTACAATTACTTCTCCGGCTCCACAGACGCACTCTACTGGAACGAGAAATAAAAAAAAGAGACTGTAGTCTTTAGGCCCCCGCAACCGTTACGAGGACGGTGCATGCTTCTCATTTTCTTTTGCTGCGGTTTGTGGACGTCTGAATGTACTTAATCCAGCCAACATGCCAACAGGCAGCATGCCAGCATGGACTTCACATCCACTATACCAACCTGAGTGT
>OMNM01034579.1:153685-164420 GCA_900302745.1 Parablennius parvicornis | reverse complement strand
AGGTGATACAGGAAACCCAGTAAGTCAATCTCACCAAGCGTTAATAAGTGTTCATTTTAGTTTTCATCCATTTATTTGCCTGAAAATGACACTAACAGTTACATAATACACTGTCTGCAAGTCAAACAAAAATAAAGACATTAATTGTTGAATTAAGGGTGTTTTTGGGTGTATATTTGCTGCCATGTAATTGTAGTTCCACAACATTATCTTGACTAAACTTTGATAAATTCCAGTCTGTAATATCCCATTAACTCTGATCATAACTATAATGAAAACAACTATTTTCAGCTTTTTCATCTGCAATGAGGTCTAATATATCATTTTGTCGGGCACCATTTGGAGAACTTCTCATTCTGACCTTGTTCGTTTCATCAACAGGGACCTGCTGGCATTAAAGGAGAGAAAGGAGAAAGGGTGTGTATACAGTTTTTAAAAAATGTAATTCTGTTTATGAGGGAAGTCACAATAAGTCTTCATCCAAACGTTTGTGCTTCCAGGGAGACTTTGCGTCCCAGAATATGATGCGCTCCATTGCCAGACAAGTTTGCGAGCAGCTTGTGAACAGTGAGTCCAACTTTTCCCAACTTTTCTATTTGTCCTTGAAGGATCCGCAGCATCCAACGTTCAAATGTTCTTGACTCTGTGTTTGCAGGCCAGATGAGCAGAGTCGACATGCTTCTCAACCAGATTCCCTCCGGATATCGCAGCAACTCTCCGGGGCCCCCCGGTCCCCCCGGTCCCCCTGGCAACAATGGCAACCGTGGAGAGCCTGGACAACCTGGCCGAACTGGTTTCCCTGGAAACTCAGGTCAACCTGGAAGTCAGGGAGAAAGAGGTGCTTCATTGCTCTTCTCTGTAATGATAGAGAGATCATCAGAGATGAATCAGCTTGAGGATGCTGAGTCCAAGCAAGCATGAAAAAAGTTGTATTTCATTGGTTCTGTTGTCCTTCTGCATGCTCTTTCAACTCGTTTTCATTCCCTTCAAGTGTGCAAATCTGATTTGTTCCCGGTCCTTTCTGAAGGTTTGCCAGGAGAGAAAGGAGAGAGAGGACCCCCAGGGACTGGCCTCCGAGGACAAAGGGGAGCAACAGGGCCACAAGGTAACTAATGTGTTTGATCTTTAGTTTAAATCTTCCTCCTCAGTGAAGAACGCATGAAGGATCCCCTCTGATTTTTACAACTCCATCCTTTCCACTCAAAACATTTGACTGTGACAGCTTCTTCAAGTTCCTTGTGGCCGTTTTACTCAGACGCAGAGTACTCCCATTAGCCCAATTAAAACGACACATTCCAGCCCGGGGCTGAAATTTACCTGCAGTGTGTGTCTGCGGCACCTTGGTTTGAGCAGCTGTAGTGCATAAATTTCTTGGAGACCCTCCAGACATATTCCAAGTTCTTTCCTTTTCCGAGGGATTCATGTCATCTGTGTATGAAAAACTCTTCCAAACACATTTCCAGCAAATGGAAGGCATTTACGCTGGTTATTAAGATGACAGTTTCTGTTGCTGGACTTCAGACGGCCTCCGGTCATAGCTGTGATGCAGTTGCAAATAATGATAACAATTCATTGTTTTCTCTCAAAAGAGTTCAGAAAACATTCTTTCCCCAGGGAAGGGACTGACAAACAGCAGGGAATCTTATTTGATGTCTACTTCTGTGAATGAAGGGAGAAACAACTACGAAGCAAACACTGTGTGTGACTCACTGGCGTGTGAGGATCAGATTGTTGTACCCGAAGTTTTCTTTGGTGGCTTCATGAACAACACATGGGCTCACTTAACAGAGAGAAAAATAGAAGGGGGGGGGTGTAAAAAATTCCATGTCGAGTTTCTACCGTCTAGACAGACGGGGCCGAGGGTAACTCCGCAAAGCCCCGGAGTACATCTCGCCGCTTTTTAATTGAACCATTGAAAAATTGAAATGAGCGTGCTGCAGCCGCGCATTACTCTCAAACATTTCCACTGGAGGTTCATGGCTGATGTCAGTAGGCTTTTCATTCTGGGAAAACTCCTTTCCAATTGGCCTCATTCCTATTTTCTCTCTCTCTCTCTCTCTCACTCTCTCTGCTTTTCTTACTGTGCAGGACCACCAGGAGAATCGCGAACAGGACCCCCAGGTCCTTCTGGCTCCGCTGGGCCTCGTGGCCCTCCAGGTCGTCAGGGTACTCCAGGGGTGAGGGGGCCACCCGGACCCCCTGGATACTGCGACTCCTCTCAGTGTGTTGGCATTCCTTACAATGGACAAGGATACACAGGTACGCCCAGTCCGGTCTAAGTTCTGCATGTCACTACACGGTAGAAGCACTAAGTGTATGCACACTAATTACATTTGCAACTGATTGCACTACCTGACGTCTAATGTATGGAGGCATGAATGTAGGAGCCGAGGGATTATATCCAGAGAAATATAGCCCATCAAGCTTTTCGATGATGTTTAAGACTGTTGATTTCCATTCAAATTTAGCACATTTTGCAACTGTGATTTTTTGATTTAATAAAATCTATTAATTTAATTCTGATTGAATCGTTCAGTGTCACGCAAACGTCTACTCATTTAACAGGAGTTAGGTGTCAGATGGGACATCACTATGAGCTCCAGAAAATGACATTAGAGCATTTACAGCTGGTTGTGGGAAAATATAGTAAACAAAACCTTTTTTCTGAAATAAGTGTAAAAAAAACAAAACAAACACAAAAAAACACCTCTAGAGTTAGTCAACTAATTTTGTATATACCTTTTTTTTTTTTTTTTAATCCTCGAAAACCATGTTGATAGTTTTTTCTAAAACTGAAATCTTTTGATTCCAGCCTAATAAAAGTGAAAATACTCGACCTTGGTGCAGAAAAAAACAATAAATTTCTGCCTTGATAACTTTCATAATCAGGTGACTCTTTTAGTGTTTAAATTGCTCGTCTGGAGATTCGACCGGGGTATTTCTACAGGTACATTGCTATTTAGCTATGTGTTAACCTCTGAGATGATAAAATATATAAATCACGTGGCTGCATTAAATCTATTATCAAACAAGTAGATGGCATAATGAGTGGTTTTGTGTCATTTATCTCTCAAATTAATTTATCCATCAATTAAATGCCAAAATATTGTTTTTTTCCCCTTCCACAACCAAAATAGACATGACTTTCTTAACTTTATCAAAATGGAAACTCACCTTTTATCTTGTGAATAAAGCCAAAGCTTGACAGGCTTTATCTGCTGAGCTAATATTGCTCAGCTAAACTCCAACAATCCCTGCTAAAGTTCCTCGAAAGAGAACTCCTACAATAACATACCTCCATACATTCGATGTCTATTTAAAAAAAAAAAAAACTGGCATGTGATGCATTTTAGAGTATGATGACTCACGTTACATTAAATAAAATGCTAATAACTTTGTTCCACAGAGAAAACTAACATCCTCTTTGAATTGTTTTCAGGTATGGCATAGTAATCTGTGCCACTTTACACTTTGAAGTCCTGTTTTTGAGATGTTTGCCCACTTGCTATTGGGCACGTAGGGATAATCACCAAGGACATAATTATTGAACATTCAAACAAATGTTACGAGAGGCAAAAAAACCCCCCAAAAAACCACAAACAAACAAACCAAAAGCAGAGCGGAGCGGACTGGCACTAACATCATCTCACAGCTACAAGCTACAGTGATGGCAACCTGCTGGCCTGTTTGCATCTTGAACCACGAGCGGTTGGAAACTAGAAAAACAAAGACTGAGCATTTCTACGAAGGAAGGAGCATGTACAAACAAACACCACCCGAAACCAGCTACTAACAAAGAGGATTTCATAACTGAAAACAACGTAAATGTAGAGGTGATACATGTAAATAAAACTTTTTTTTTCTTTGTTTTTTTTTGCTTTGTAAATGATTGTATGAACCAGGACGTTTCACTAAACATCAAGTTAACATCTGTATTGAGCTTGTGCCTCGTAACCCTCCGCTTACTTACCACCAGCATAACCTCTGTTTATGACTTTAAACAGCTCTAGTCCAGACTGAAGCATGTTTCACTTGTACTTTTAATAGTTGTTTTTTTTGTTTGTTTGTTTACTTTGGTCAAAAAGGTGCTAAATGTTGCTCTCTTGCCATTTCCAAGTGTGTATTGTAGTATCAGCTGGTTATTTTACTACATATTAATACCTTGATGGGGTGTTTTTGTGAATGTCATCAGAGCATTTCAAACTTCTTTTTTTAGTTTAGTTTAGTTTCTTGTACTTTAACAGTTAGCAGTAGTTTGACACAGGTCCATTGTGTTTTAAGTCCACAGTGCAATATCCTTTTAATTGTGCATGTGCAAAGTTGGAGAATTCCTTGATTGGCCAAATCACTCCACCCCTCCCAATATTTTTCTAGCCACCCGCTACCAGCCCGACCCTGCGGTAGCCTCTATACCTGTGGAGCCGGCCGGAGAGTTTGAGACAATACAATCACCCGGTTTGTCACGAGTCCCTCGAGGAAAAAGATCACTACCACGAGACAAAACAGAAAGACTAGCATCGTAGTTGCAGTAAAGAACTAATTATTTAATCAGCTTCCAACAAAACTAGTACTCTCACGGGTTTGATGCCCCTGGCTATATTGAGCATATATATTTTACTTTTGGACGTGAGAAAAAGTTCAGCAGTACAAACCTACATTTTACGAACCTGTGTGCTTGCTAAGTGTTTCCCTTAAGTGTCTGCTTGTAACATAACTGCAGTTGTTTATCGGACTCCCACATGTAATACACCAACTGTGTGAAAACCAAAGAATTTCAGTGTGTATGATTCCCACAGTTTTCAAACTGCCGTGCTGTTTTTGTCACATGTCAGTATGTAAAGCTGTTTCAGATACTCCATTGGTAGTTTTTTGTTATTGTTTTTTTTTTTTTCTAAGAATTTTAGTTTTTAATTCCCAAAAGATTTGTGTATGTTTTGTATGGCCTGTAAACCCAATAATAACTAAACCCATTTTGTTTTGTTACCAAAGGTGGAATTGCATGATTGTGTTGTATATTTAGAGAGGATTTCTAAGTCAGAATATAGTTGTTGTTCTCTGTCAATGCAGTTTGGATTTGGTTGCAAGACTATGGACATAGGATTGCTTTTCTCTTGTTTTTAACTGCACATTTTGTGAATTCCACACAGCCTTATTTTCTTATTTATTTCTGAAACAGAAGAGGCATTTTTCAATAAAACTACTGAAAATGTAGCATCTGTTGTGGCTCTGCAATTTTTCTTTGATACCCGACTTTATTGATTGCCTGTGCATGTAAACTGATGACTTCAAGCCCTCGAAAAAACTTTGGAATTGATCAAAAATATAAATTTTAAAAAAAGCCTACCCTTTTCAGATGAAACTTCTTGATCAAATCTGACTTCTATTAGAAGTTGATGGGTGTGTCAAAGAGCAACAGTTATCATGTTACAACGCAGGCCCACAGAATGAACTGTTCAGACTCTGCCTGTGTGTTTCTGGACAGGATTTGTTTTAATTGTTTCAGCAAGCAGATTTTTTTAACCCAGACACATTTTATTTATCCCATTCGGGGCAGTTCAGTTCAACAGTCTAACCAGCTGAGCCAACAAAAGATGCATACATAACAATAGACACCTGAACTGAGTGTACATGCAAAATATTCATGGCACCGGACCACGCAGGAACAACATCCCTCATCTCTCCCACAAAAATCTCCCAGGATTCAGCAGCCTCATGGCTGAAAGGGAAAAAAAAGCCAGAAGAATTAAGATAAGGGAAGGATGTGGTAATATTGAGAAACTATTCACAAAGCTTTACGGACCACCCGCCTCTCCCACCAGGAATATACATCTCTTTTTTGAACCCAAAGTATCTCCGGACAGAGTTTAACAGCACGTTGAGCCCCCAAAACAAACAAATCTAAATACTTAAAAAAAAAAAAAAAACTGATGAAAGATGGATAAAATCTTTTAGCTGACATTAAATGACTTCAGCTTCCTTAACAAGTGAACACGCTGTTGCTTCAGGATACTGTACATTCAATTTTGAGGTTAAATTTCAATTTGGAGTCGATCACAGTTCCTTGTCAACAACCTCAACCGACTCCTCCTCCTCATCATCATCATCGTCATCATCATCAGCTGACAACGGACCGCAGACCAAATTCACACCTTCTGTTTTCTTTTAAAAATAAACATATCATTGTGTTGGGGATTTGCTTATAGGCTCAGAGGTCTTTTATAAAATCAAGTCTTTCCTTTAGGAAGAGGTTTAAAGCAGTGGTGGACATCTGAGTGAAAGAAGATGCTCATTTTAAGCATATTTGAACAACAAATCTATTACTTAGATTTTAAAAAAGAAAGTGAAATGGATTTGATTTGCATCAAAGTTACTCATAAGTGGTTTAAAATCATTTGTCTTTGAGATGAACAACAGAAAAGAGATTGAAATTCTGTCGTAAAATACTATTTGATCTACATTTACACAATTATTCTCTCATAAAAAGTCAAAGGGCAAATCCACATAACCCAGTCTTTCTGATATGAAGTTCAATGTCAAAACCAGTTTTTATTAACATTAGGGGCTTAAAAAACAAAACAAAAAAACACTTTGAAGTTCAGACCTTCATCTATTTTGACAGTTCAAGATATTCTGAGGTTTTCAGAGAAAAAGTTTGTGTCAAGAAAAAGGAAAAAAAGGAGTATGAAAACAACTTTCCCAATATACAAACTGCTTCCCAGACTTTTATATGCAACCACTCGGTGTTGTTCCCGCCAGGCTGTAACGATTATGTGTAGATATCGCCAAGCAAACAATGCAAACCCGGTTGGGCGGGTGCCAGTGATCTGGAAATGCTCAAAGGATTTCCACCCACCGAGCATGTCTAATGGTGGAATAGGAGAGCTATGAGGTGAGGAGCGAGTGACGGCATTTCTGTTTATTGTAATGAAGGGGAAGCATTTCTGATGGGGGAGTTCTGCAGAAATGCCAGCGATAACGGCCGAGGGGATCGAGGTCGAGACTCCTGTCTGGAAACCCTTTAATTTCTTAAATACTGATGTGTAGATTATGAAGCAGTCCAGGTAAATATTCAGACTTTCCGGGAGAAGGGGAATCTCAAAGAGTGAGTGAACAGCTGCAACAAGTCATAAAATAGTCAGCAGCTTGTGTTTGAGAGTGTTTTATTTACAGAATATGGGGGGTGGGGGTGGGGGAGGGTGGACTCACTTCTGAAGCATGTGTGCACAGAATAAAACACAACCATTAGTGTCAGGTCAGTGTACAGCTGACCTTGACCTCCTCACTTGCAGCAACATTCATGTAGATGCAAGAGTTTTGTTGAAATATGTTCACACCTGTTAGTAGTGATATGCTGCTCCTAATACGCCTCCACATCGGGCTCTAATTTCTGGTTTTAACGTTACTGTTATGGCCCCTTTTCAGGCTGTCCAGGGGACAAGGGTACGAATGTGGAAAGAAAGGATTTGTGGCTCAGATTAACAAGAAAAACAAAACAAAATACAAAGGAGGGAAATCAAAGCTGTCAAGTTTTCTAAAACTGTCCCTTTAATTTATGGGAGAAACAATTGATACTCCAAAGCACAGATGTTAGAGTCTCCGTGGACTACATAACAGTCTTCTGGGAAATGAAACACTTAATGGAGCTTGCTTCAGTTCAGCTGGGAACAAATCGCTGCTGACTATAAAGGTAAGAGACACCATAAACAGATCCATTACTCCTGCCGAGAACAGGGCAGATAGAGAGACGGACAATGCCCGAACACTCACATCCACACCTATGACCAGTTTAGAAATAATAAGTAGTCTCAAATGCAAGTTGTTGAACTTTTATTCAGAGCTCTAAGGCATTTTCCACAACATGAGAAACCCTATTTCTTAATGGTGCGCTCATTAACTTTTTTTCACTTTAACTCCCATGAAGTTGATCTATCGGACAGTTTTTATAGTTGTAGATATAAAGTCCACAAAGCTATTTGGCTGATCAACAAGTGCGAGAGAGAGAGAGAGAGAGAAAGAGAGCTCCTCTTCCTCAGGATGGTGGACGACAGATCAAACACTGAACTCATATGACAGCCAATGGCTCAATGAAACTAACACACGATTAGTTGGTGAATAAAAGTGCAATAATATCTGCATATTAGCAACAGTGTCTCAGATGAGTCACACTGAATTTTTACTTCAATCTGTCTCACAGATGAACTTCCAAATATGCCTGGAATTCTCATGCATTCACATAATATTTGTTTAAGATTCACACAACAATGCTTGTGATTCTCTTCATTTCCATGATGGCGTTTTGGTTTTTCCTGTTGTCTGTTTTGTTTATCCATTTGTCCACTAATGGTTTCGCTCATGTTTACTGTATACCTTGTGCATTTTATGTTTTTTCTATGTTCACGTCTGGTTTCATGTTTAATGCCTCTCTCCTTTCATCGCAAGTGTCTTGTTTGTCTGCCTTTCCTATATTGTTGTCGTCTAATTCTCTGTGTGTATTCATGTGCTGTCTTCAGTCCTGTCTGAGGTTGGTTTGTTTGAAATCCTCACCAGTTGCATTCTGTTCAGTTCCAGTTTGTTTCTGTAATCAACCCGAGTTTAGTGCCCTGTTTCCTGCCTCCATTTTTCTTTTGGATTTCAGGTTCTTCTTTTTGATTAGTTTGGATTTCAGGTGTTTTTCCACTTTTTTTAAAAGGTTTTTTTTCCTCCCTCTTTTGGGAGTCTTTTCACCTGCAATAAAGACAATTTTTAATTCTGAATTGCACATCAGCGCCTGTGGTTGATTTTCAGTGAAAACGTGTCGTTCTTGTGATTGATGCATTAATGTGAAAGAAGTCGCAACTGAGAATTTTTTACCGCATTAAAATGTGGTCTTTCCCTCAGTTTGCCCATCGTAAGAAGTCCTACAATATAGAAGACAAAAAAGAAGTGCTGAAGCTGCTGGATTAGTAGCAGATTAATGTGACAAAGCCTCATTCCTCACAGTTTTTAATTCACACAAACTTCGATCTTCAGATGGACTTGAGACACTGATGACAACTACAGGACTGTTTGAGTCTTAACACAAAAACTCAACACTTTTCCATTCCTCACACAGGGAAAATACAATGTGATCTTTTCAAGATATTTTGGACCCTCCTTCAGCGATTGTTCACAATTTGTCACATCCACGTGAGAAGCACGTTGTCGGTCTGCAGGAGTGGCCGAGGGTGATCTGGACCGGGAGAGAGTAAATCAGAGCTGCTCACTCTCACAGAGCCAAGTCAGAGGACAAAACAGTTGTAGTATGACACTATCCATGGCAGCACAGAGGCTATTAAATACACCTCATATTTTAAAAATCAACACAATCTAAATCATACAGAATCTCCCTTGAAACTCACAAAAATCCTCATTGTGATCCCATGCGGCTTTTGTCTAACTCGTTTCTTTGACTCTGTTGACAATCCGACGTGCATCTGTGTCCACTTTGTGGCAAGACTTTCAAGGAGGCTGCAGCAGAGCTTGTATTGGTTACTATAACTAACTCCTGTTTTTTCTCCAGTTGTCTCCTTGAACAACACAGCAGACGAAGTGTCTCTTTAATAGCTGTGCATACAGCTGTTTAGGAAGCAAATGTATTTAAAAGGAAGACTTCAAGGAGAAACGTGACATTTGGCATATGTACTTATGCTCAGGTTTGCTCGGCCAAAGGAACGGCAAACATATCTCCGTGGTGTTACCTCTGGAGCCCAAGAGCAACCACGTGTATCTCACGTCATTAAAATTAGTTGTGGCGAACTGTGAAGTTTTTCTGGACTATTTAAACCTTCCCCAGATACTGTATTTCTACATATCCAGGTTTGGTGTCTAAGTTGTGTTACTTGGCCGACCCAAGTTGTGCTTTTATTATCATAATGTGCAATGAGCTCCAGAACTCGGCAGGCCTTGAATATGATGAAGTGAGAGGGTGGATGTATAATTAAAGGCTGTGTGACGTTTCCAGGAGTGAAGGTGTGCTGTGTGTCTTCTGGCTCTTCCTCAGGTACAAATGTCCTTTAAAAAAAAAAAAAAAAAAAAAAAATCCTTCACTATAGGACTGTCGGAGCCCCAGTAATCTCTGGAAACCTGAGCATGTTTCTGTCGCCCCGCCTCCATCTGGACGACTGCTACACCACATTTTCAAACATCCTCTTTTTCCTAACAGACATGAGCACTATGTGGTGATTAACATGAGACAACTGGATAGTCAAATGTTTTTTTGAGACATTTAGTGTGAATTTTAGCCTATTTATAGATTTCTTTTAATATAAATTGTGAAATACAATAGCATTTGTCATTTTTACACTTTGCAATAGATTTTCATTGCATATAAATCGCTTTTTATGACAAAATGTAAAAACATGTGTTTAAAAATGTCCTTCAACAGCCTGAGTGTTGAAATTCTCTATTTGGTAATATTTTAATAAATGTCAAATAAAGGGTTTATTGGAGAGGGTTTAAGTGGATTTCCAGTATGAGGGACAATGATTTGATCTGATTGTCACTTTCCACTGAATACTTCGATGCAAACGATGTTAGTTGAACAAAATTTGAGCTTCACATGAAGTAGTCTTGCTGTGAGAAACTGAGCATGGTGGAGTTTGAAATATGATTGTTTTATACAGTTGCACACCTGACTTCATCTAATTTTTCTGTATTTTCAGGGTCCAATGTGTGAAGGACTGATCTTCTGTTTCTGCTATGTTCGAAGACCATGGGG
>OMNM01034579.1:131657-152448 GCA_900302745.1 Parablennius parvicornis | reverse complement strand
GGTGTCAGGTGGAATAGCACAAGTACTTAAATATATCTGTAGTTTTATTTCTGTTTCTTTCACCCTGGTAACATCAGGTTATGTTATCATTGTTATAACATCATAAATAAGAGGGATGTGACAGCTGATGTCCCCCTCTGTGTTGTAAAATATTTGTTGAATAACTTGTTAATGAAGTCCCAGTTCCAAAATGATGCTTCAAGCATCTATATATGACTCATGATACCACAGGTCTTTCTTACCACTCTACTAAAAATGTTGAAAAAAGAAATTGTAGCAAGGTCTTTAACCGAGGATAGTTGTCTCACTTCAACCTGCCCACTGCTCCTTTAGCAAATAAAAAAGGATGAGTTGTCTCACCATGTAACTGTATCTCTGAGAAATTATTAAGTTAAATAATCCTCAATAGGGCAATCATTAAAAAGCTGTCATAAGAAGGATGAATAGATTGTAAATTAACTCCCTTGTGTGCTATTTTTATATGATGAAAGCTTTTGAAATATATTAAACTGGCCAAAAACTACAGATTAGTGACACTTTGGGGTATAATGAAATATCTCAGTTGATTTAAGCTACTAAATATGGTAACAAACCTTTACTGTATTTCCTCCCACAGTACAAAAAACATGTGAATCAGGTGAAACAGTGTCCTTAAATTACCATAACGTGTGCGATCCACCCTCTCTCTCTCTCTGGTTTACCCTGACCCTGCTCTTTAACCTAATGTCAGCTGAACTCGACTCCAGCGTCCCACAACCTTAAATTACGCTGGCAAAATATGACCAACTATATTTAAATTTAGCCCTTCTTCACTTAACTTCTTCACTGAGTCAAAAGGTGAGGCTCCATCACACATGTTCTATACAAAAACAGTTCTGTTAGCGAGATGTTGAGGTTAGGTGCCTCCTCAATGGGATGGGCTAAGGGGTTTTAAAGAGCTACAATGAAGCTTTTCTTTGAATGGTCCTCACTACGAGCCAAATAACTCCTTTTAATTTCCTCACTGGCATCATGCATAGAGTTTCTAGTGCATCAGAATAATTTAATATGATGAACACAGTCATGGCTTCTAAAGTCACGGGCCGTCCTGTAAACTGTAGGGTCACATCACGATTTATCTCAAAATCTGCCTTTATCGTGGCTTTCTGAGAGAATCACAAAAATGTGTGTGATTTGCTTTCCCCTGAAGCAGACGCTCATTGGAAGCAGAGTGGCTTCGATTCATAGCTCACCAACCAAAACCTACAGGAGGAATGAAGGAGTCCTTTTGAACTTGAAGGGCAAACATTCAGACAGTCGCTCTCCACTGACTGAGGTCCCAAAAGCAACAACAGTGCAGCTTTCAATATAGCGGGAGAGAAAACAGCTCTTCAGATGATCGGGTAAAAACCTTCGCTTATGTCCTTCTTTACCCTGCTGCTTCTCATCATATGTTGCCGAGCTTGGGCACAAAACAGGTTATTATACGTTTTTATTAAGAAATACAACCTTGAATCATTATGTCTTTACGTCTAGGACTTTGCGTTATTAGGTTCGGAAGTCAGTAACTGGTTTATTCTGATTGTTAACAACGATCCACTACTAACTCTGATGTTTGAATTGTTCTATTATTTTCAGTCAGACAGTGTTTACTGGCTTTTCCTTTTCTAGTATTTTCCTGATCCTTGTCTTTGTTATTATTGCACTTTATTTTGTCTTTGACCTTGTTAATTTTTACTTCTTCTCTTCTTCCTAACATGATTAACCATTAATGCAAGAAGACTTAGGGGGGAATTTGCATGTTCTTCCTGTGCATTCATGGGTTTTCGATCAGTCGTTTAGGTTAGAGAGCCAAGCTTGTGTTTGCAGGTTTGAATCCCACTCCCAACAGGTTGCCACTCTGAATCTTTGTCCTAGAGCAAGGCAGTAGACTCCAGGCTGCTCCTGCACAGCAGCTGCTCCTAGTATTTGTAGTTAAGGGCTTCATTGATGGGTTCAATGCAGAGAAATAACTTCCTGAAGGAGAACAATATAGTATCCTTTCTTTCATAAGTATTCCAGCTTAATTCCACGACTGAAAGTTTTTAGTTTTAAGTTAAATGGTGGATCTAGATGAGTAGTTGTGTATATGTGTGTGTGTCCTTTTTCCCTTTGCTTATTCTCAGCTGGGATTGACTCCCTGCAACCCTCAGCGAGACGAATGGTTGTTTCATCTGTGTTATGTTATCCTCATCTCCCCCTGCATTCACACTGTGTTTTCCCCTTGTCTCAATGCCAGTTTGTCTTTGTCATTTGGATCAAAGATTCAAGCTATTTTCTTAAGCTTTGCTGTTAAATACTGTTACCAGTGTTCTACTTTTCACTTTCAATGACTCTGTCCTGTGTTTTGGCTCTCTCTCTCTCACTGTTAGATCGTCTACTTTGCGAGGCCAGTGCGCCCTCGGCGAGGTTTACAGCTCTGTACTCTGCAACAGGAAGCGACACATGGAGAGCACAGCTGTTGAGATGACCGGTTGAAGGCCAACAAGTGTTTTGATCCCCCACAAAAAGCTGTGCCGATGTTTGCAAAATATTTGACCTTCTTCTGCCGGGCGAGCTGCCATGGTGTATTTACCGAGGGATGAGGGTGGTCTCACATGCTTTTTCTTGTTGTGGCTGAAGGAGTAATGAGGTGAGACTCATCCCGCGGATCTCTCTGAACTTGACACGCTTGTTGATGGTTGAAGACGAGATGAAAATCATCTTTTTCTATCTCGAGTTTGTCCGCGAGCGTGGGTGAACTCGACTCGCATTAGATGGTTGACATGCTTGTTCCTCCCTTTTGGGAGGCGGTTTAAATGGTCCCAGGCAACTGTGAAATATTTTATTGGAATAATTCATGTCAAACTATAACATGATCTGTTTTCATGTGAGAGCCCTCTTATTCTTGTCGTATTTTCCAGTGCTTTCAGCCAAAACACTGCAGAAACCAAGCATTTTGTGGCAGCGTGCTGCGACTCTAGTTAACATTTCTCACCAAACACATCAGACGTCCCAGCGCTGTCCAAAGTGATCTATCCTCGATAAACGATGAAGTGTGACGAACATGTAGTGAAGAAGTCGTCCGTGCCAGCGTGTACCGATGGCGTAACAACTGCTCATTAAATCCGAGAGTCTGATTTCATGGGAAAGATGCAATAGTTAGTGATCATCAAGCTCAACATCTGAAGTGAATAGAAAAAAGATATATGGTGAAAGACAGGAGAAGAGAAAATACAATTATGTGCTTGATGGTGGAGGACACTTTGAGAAATGAAGAACTTGACCATAAAATCTGAAAGAAGTTGTAGAAATTCTACTTACTCAACTTGGAAACGTTCTATCCGTTTATTATCTCTCATTAGTATGTTTAAGTAATGTGCACATTGCTGTATAATTGCAGTGTGACACACTTATTAAGCTGTCAGCACTGTGTGAGTCAGTATAATGACTGATTCACTCATTAAGTTCAGCTGAAGTTACATCAGTCCAGTGAGGAGCCAAACTGTGGTGCACACATATTATTTTGGTCCGTTTCGGTTAATCAGTCATCATTAGAGTCAAATATTTTCATACGCATGCCTGCATGCACATCATGGAGAAGGACAATTGTTCTGCAGAAAGCACCTGAAAAAGAGCTCGTATATGTCGAAACTACAGTTCATTCAAGGCCATGAATATTCAGATAACTCTTGTGATGTTCCCATGATGACCAAATGAATCAGTGAATGATGAGGTGCTGCTACTCTGGTAAACAGGAGGTTACAAAAAGTAATAACGGCAAAAAGACTTCACTATAGTAACAGCAACCCCACAGCTGTTTCCATTTATGACAAAAATACGGAGTAACAAGCTCACACAGACATCAAAGGTCATTCATTTCATAATAGTCTTCAGTTGCATGTTACTACCAGCAGTAGTATTGCAGTGATGCGTTACTTTGTAATTCTTTATTTTCAACACCAGAAAAAAAAAACAACATTTAAAGTCAAACCGAGACACATTGAAGAAACTCAGGACAAAGTTCAAGACCCATAAAAATGAAGTTATACTGGATGTCATGTTTTATTGTGAGTAATTGGTTGCGTGCCATGATTTCACCTGCTTAATGCGCCTCGTATAAAGAGTATTATGGGATCTGAAGTGAAGGTTTTGAGGGAAGAGTTTGACATTTAGATATAGAGAGTTGAGAGAGACTTTCATGACTTTATGATAAATAGGATATTATGCCATTTAACTTGGCAGACAGACTGGAAACGGAAGGAGAGTGCTACCACACTCTGCCTTTTATAAGACTACTCATAAGGGGATACTTGGAGAACTTCTGTAGCTGCGTATGAACTCGCAAACTGGCTTCATTTTTGTTTTTCTTTTGTAAGGCTAGGCTGTTTATTTCTCCCTGGCATTCTATTTACTTGCACCTTGGCTTGTAAGCAGTACAGGAAATTTAAGCTTTGCATTAACAACATTCAATATACTCACAAACTTTGCTGGATTGCAAATACATTCACATAAGTTTGTTCAAAACAAGTGTTCGTGTTAAGATAGTTTGGAATTTGTGACATGGAATTGTTTCAGGTATGAAGTGCGCTACATGGATTTCAACTTCTGTAGCTATGAAGACACTGAGCTGTTGTCTCGTCTGGTAAAGGTGTACAGTGCTCTTCAGGAGCATTTTTTGACTCAATCAAGTTAACTTTTCCATCTTTGTTCTCTCTTTGTGACACACTTAGCTCACTGCCGACCTGCTATATGTCCGATTCCAATAGGCAGCCAAATTTTTTCCAGCCGATTCTTGCCAAAGAAACATTGAACAGTGAATTGTTAAAGGATTGAAAAGCGTTGAATTTTTCTTCTTTAAGAACCTCAATACCCGCAAACCTTTATGGCATTAAAAGATATATAGTAATACTTTAAACTCATGCCAAAAAATAAGAGAGTAGTGAGAAAAACCCCTGTCGTGCCAGATTTTCTTTCATCCCTTTAATCATGAGCTGACCTTCTAGATTTGACCGTCGGGATTCCTCATGCAGACATTGGAAACTATTGATCAGTAGATGATAGCGTTCCAAGCCAAAAGCCCATAAAACACTAGAAGAATTCACAAGCGCTCGCTTCAAAATAGCTGGAATGCTGTTGGACGCGGTAAGTAGTTGCTGCATACCGACTTCATTCACACAGCAGAGTGGGTGATGGTGTGTGGGCCCGGACTCTCACTGCTCTGGCTTCCCAGAGGGGACGGAGGGAAAAAATGCTTCCAGAGGTCAACGAAGTGCTGTGTCACATTTTCCCGGTGGAGCTACTTTGCGAGAGTCTTCTCTGGTTTCCCCTCCGGGCCACGGCAGCTGTGGGAGCGGTGAACCCCCAGCGGAGGAAGAGTCTCCGTGACTCAGCTCCCGGAGACGTCTGGAAGGAAACTACTCGCAGTTCTGGGAAAGACTGAATAAAGAGAGGGAAAAAAAAGTATTATGTTGTCATTCACTCCTTTTTTCACTTAGAGGAAATTAACTGTAAAGGACACAATATTCTGATTTTGAGATGATTATAAAAAGCTGCTTGAGAATGAGCAGCGCTGTTTAATTGCTCTTTACTTCATGGGATTTTAGTGTTACTGGGTAATTACTAAGACAACATTAAATTATGGTGGGATTCCCTTGTTTTAATAAGACCACGAATACTGTGCCTTACCACTGTGATGTCATTTACAGGAGAAGAATGGAAAGCCAGTCCTTTGTATTACAACTCCTAAAACTTTAAGCAGCATTTTCAGCAAAATATTTCTGGTAATTTGATCAATTTATCATTATATTGTTGTGGTTTGGCTTTGGGTTCTAAAACGTTTTCATTCCTCCAAGTATGAAGTAAAAACGTGAAATGCTGCCATCTAAAAATGACTTGTAATTACAATTTATGATAAACAGAACCAGTTACCGTAATATGATCTTAGGTTATTCTATAGAATTTACAAAACAGGCAAAAATAAAACAATGGCTCAAGACTATTTCTTTTTCCTTGGTCATTCAGGCTCCATTTCTCTATACTATTAACTGCAGTCGTAGTGCACATGCACAGTAGCAACTTTTCAGAAAAGTTGCGTGTGCCCCTGTTTCCACGGTGGCACTGTTGAAGCGTTTTTATAAGGTTGTTCATTCAGTGACTGAGCTCCGTCATCATGTACCTTACTCCAAAAATGCAATGAAAGTTTTTTTTTTTCATTTTTTAAAAATAAAATAAAAAAATAAGGCCTTAAGTGTACAGTATTTTGTTAGCATTTGCATATGAATTTCTTTGAGCTATGAAAAAAAATGTGTTCGTTCATTCATTCACTCTTAATTATTTTATGATAGAATAGATCCGGACAACAAATGCGATATGATACAAATCCCACGTAACTTATGTATCAAAACACACATTAGATAAACTGGCAGACTGTGAAACGGAATTTGAAAAAGAAGCAGCAGGACAACTCACAAGATCACAAAAAGACAGAGCAGAACAAGACAATGCTAAAGGTGTGGCTGGTCAGAATGATTCTGACTGATCTGTCAGGCCGGGCACATGATAAAGGCTGACACGTCATCACATGTCAGATGACGCTCTGAGGAAGGATGCAAATGCAGTAAAAATGTGTCAGCAAAGTAAAAAAATTCCTGTTTTACAAGAAAAGAATCTATAATATATGTTTGAAAACAATGTAATGAAAATAATTCAGTTATGTTGCTTTATGGATTGTTGGTCACAAGCAGTGACATTTTTCTTTGCTGTCTTTAAAAACCACCTTCTTTATTTGGTTTGCTGACTTTGGTAAAAGTAATGCCATCAATTTAAAAGTTTAACATGTGGGTTATAATCGATTAACAGTAACCACCACATAGTTTGGACACTTCTCATGTCTGTGTATTACAGTTGATTCCTTTAACACAGTACAATGATGTCTAAGGTTAATCTTTATTATTTTAAACTAAAAATGACATATTCTACCCTTAAGTTGTCACTTCTGTTGGCAGATGAGAATCACAACACTATAATACTGTTTGGTTTGAACAAAGCATGACTTCCAACACATCTCAGTATTATAGCTTATGATGGCAAATTACAAAGCTTTTGAATAATTTTACTAAAGTCACATGAACACAATAAAACTTGTGGCAGCCAGGACTAAAACGATCCCCAAAGTGTATAAAATTATCTAAAAGTCACACACATTCAAAGCAACCTATTTGTGCTGAAGCATATAAAATACGATCTGCAGGTGGTTCTCCCATATGTTCACGTCCAAGTGCATTTGAACACTATGAGAAAGAGACTTCACAGGTTTGACCTGCATGGAGAGGTGTGCCAGGAAAAAGACTTCCCCGTCCAAAAAGGACATCAGAGCCAGTAAATATAGAGGCAATGGCTGGGTTCTCTGGAAAATATGCTCTGGACAGATGAAAAACTGAGAGTTTTTCTGGCCACAGTGATAAACATGTTTGGTGCAGACGGACGAACCTCATACTTGCTGCGAGACACGATGACAACAATGGTGTTTTCATGCTGCTGTGTCACCGCCTCCGAGACGGGACCAGTTTCCATCGGGTTAGCTCTGACTTGTACACCAAAGAATTTGAGGATAATGTGAGGGAAAATTACCTTTTTCAAGAAGATGATGGCAATCAGCGCACTCAGCAGAGCATCAGCACAAACTGCAGGCATTGAAACAATTTGCAACCGAAGGCAGGGATACACTTTGCTTTTTATCCAGGCCTGATGGAAGATGAGACTAAATCTTTTGGTAAAACTGTTATGTTGTACAGTGCAAAGGGGTTCAGGATTGCTGGAGTGACAGAAATGAGACCATCTGGTTGCACCTCAACGTGTGACTACTGCTACCACCAATGGCCACTCACAACCCATAAAAATGCAGCAGGAAATGATCATTTGCAGATTTCCAAGGGAAATAAAACATTGGACTCCACATTCTATGTCTATTTTTTATAACAAGCTTTTTCCCCCCTTGTACATAAATGCTACTGGAACAAGAGTTCAGTCCTTTGGTAAGTTTCCTTTATTTTCTCGTCTAAAGGCACAAGATGTTCTTGCGAATTGATGATCGTCGTCACAGTTCTCGGATTCAGTGGAGGTTGATGTCGTGCAGTCAAACTTGCAACTAATGAAATCCACATTGGATTCTGTAGAATGTAATAAACATGTAAGAATGCAGATGTCACAGTCTGTAGGAGCCATTAAATAGGAAAAAAACCTTTGGAGATATTTCCACTCAGACGACAGCAGTAACTTTTTCGGCCCACCACCTTATTCACAAAAGAACAGAAGATTAAAAGCTTTTTTTTCCCCCCTGTGGTTTATCTGAAGGACCTCCCCTTTATTTATAGGTACAATGTGAAACAAGATATAGTTTTTGCTGGTCCAAATATATCCCAAAGCCAACAGCTTCCATTGGGTGTGCTCACTTTGAGGAACCCCGACATCTGGAAGTTCCTCAGAATAGAACGGCTCCTTCTTCTCCATCGTGGTGGAGTGGTTTGGGTGGAGGGCACACTCGAAAACACACCGTAGGGATTAATTATCCTGCGTGACCCAGAAAGGCTCTGAGATTGCTCAGGAAAGAGCTGGGGGACGTGACTTGAGAGAAAGACGTATGGGGGCGTCCTAGCCTACTGCCATCATAACCTTGTCCTTGGATAAGCATCATAAAAAAGACGGATGGAAGGTTAGTGCAAGACCAAAGGTCAGGAGGTCACCAAAACAAGGATTTCTCCTTTGGGCATCAGAAACTCTACAACAAATTTCTGGTTGTTAAGTTCAGTCATGAGCTGAATCGGTTGGTGTGAAGACCAGGAACTCCTCACAACTTAATTCATGGTTTTGCATTTGGGAGGGAAAAATAGGATATCTTGCAGCCTCCTCCATCTTATCAATATAACTTTTCAATGTTTTAACCCTTTATAAGGCAGCTTTTAATCCTAGGTTCAATTTCAAGGTTCCATTTTTATATATTTTTTAATGTCACGAACAATAGAAAAATTACATTTCATTTATTTATAATGAAACCCAATATAAAAGACATGAAGTCATCCCATCACCCATCAATTACAGCTTAGAAATGTATATAAATGGGTAATATTGCTCTCTGGATTTCCATAAATGGATATAAAGTCATATAGTCTGCTGCTGTCCTACTGTGTAATGTGCTGTAGTAAATATTGTCACATGTTTTATGTATATTAACATAGTTTAACAAATTTGTAAACTCAAAGCACCAATCAGGTGACTTTGTGCGCTAATGGGAGTAGGAAGGGTCCTTTCCAAAGGGCAAACCATGTCAGTATTTCAGTTATTTTTAAAGAAGAACCATGATCAGTCATCATTTAACCAAATTCTAAAGATTCCATACAAGCAACACAGAGTTCAACGTGTTGCCAAACTATTGTTTAATGTCTTCTATGATCATTACCTCATTTGGAAAAAGCAGGAAGGTATAATGAAGTTACCAAACATACTCAGGTACCCGAGTACACTGGCATATTCTAGTTAAGGCTTTGATATGAAGAAAAAACATGGGAACTTACAGATGACCGTTATGCTTTTATTGACTATCAAGCTACTAGCTACAGTCTAAGTTCTGTTTTCATGCTTTCTGATGTGGAATCGATTACAAAGAAAACTTAAGGTACAAACACTCAACTCGAAAGAAGAATTATGGCTGTTTTTGTTTGATCAGTTAAGATACATGACGTGTGTTTTATTGTGCTGTATTTTCTGTGGTGCTTCTACTCGTGTTGGTTTTACTTTATCTTGTGATCTTAGTGGCTTTGTTGACTTGAGGAAGCGTCTCTTGTGACTAGATGACAAAAGGTCTTTCGAAAGGTCTTCCTATATAGACTTAGAGATTGATTTAGTTTGTCTTTAGAGCCTTTTTGAGTACATTTCAACGTCTGTTCTGTGAAACTGTAAAAACAGTCCTTGATTTAGTTTACAAGAAGAAATCGTCTCATGGCTGGCACAGCAGCTATTCTACACCTCCCTCGCTGGTCATTCTGAGGCACTTTACAGCTTTGCAGTGAAGTCGTTGTGGACAGTCTCAGTGGAACATGTTCGTTTCAGGTTTCCACAACGACCTCTGAAACCGTCGCCATAATGAAATGCAGCTAAACCGACTCACGAGACGCGTCCTGAGTTTATCTGCACGTCTTTATTACAGATAATGCACATCAAATCATAATGTGAGTCACTGTATGTGCGCGCTTCCTGCTTTGAACTCTCCCACAGAATGAAATGACTAATTTTTCCCTTAGACCTTAAATGAGTTGGGGGGGAGGGCAACGCGCGGGATGTGCTATGAAGTCCAACCGTCTTCATCCGTGTGGGAGGGACATTCCAAGCGAATGATAGCGGAGGTTTTATAATCTTGTTCCTATCGGTGATGGATTTCACAGACGATCACTGTCTGCTCCTCGCCGCTGAGCTGTTGCAGGAAAACCGCACAATAAGTGGGGGAGTCTTCTGCCCTCCGCCTCCTCCATCCTCCCCTGCAAGACGCGCATTTCCTCACCAGATGATACGTAATGGCAGCTGGTCCTGATTTGAATGAAAAGAGAAAAGGACAATGTGTAGTTTTAATATAGAACAGACTGTGTATCTATGGTGTAAAACTGTGTTCTCAATCCACCATCGGTGTGTTTCAGAGATCCGCTGGTGCCATAACACCTGAATTAAACAATTGTGTTTGTATCCTTTACAATCCTGAATAAACGTCCTGTGTGAGTCGGAACACTGACTCCTCAACTTTGGCTCAGTTTCTCAAAATTCCACAGCAATTATCATGCTTTTATAGAGCTTGACGACAGCGCTTGTATTTGATTCAGGTGTGTTGGATAAGGGAACCATCCGAACCACTCAGCACAGTGAGTGCCAGAGACCACAAGCCCTGTGAACACATCCAAACTCACATATTGTTACAAACAAAAATCTTCTGTATCGCTTTATCCAATTTAGGATTGCCTGGGCCTGGAGCAGGAAAGCAGGACACACCTTGTAGGAGTTGCCATCACAGAGAGACACAAATCATTTTCAAGCCAACAGGCAATTTAGAGAAACCAATTGATCTGTAAACTCCATGCGAAAAGGCCCTCAAGCCCCAAACTGACTGAGATCTTCTTGCTGTGAGGCTGGAGTTCCACTTCAACCACCTGCACTGAGTAATGAGCCAGTACGTTCTCAAGATAAAAACAGGCTGGGTGCCTGTTTCAAAGTTGAAAAGTTTGTACTTCCATCTCTTTGGGTTAAAATGTAGTTTTTCTTCTCTGTGTTTGGTTATCTTAGTATTGGACCACTACATGTCTATTATCAATGGTTACCACTGTTCATGAGCAATTCATTCAGACTGTATACAGTCTTTGAATACAGGTTACCATTATGACTTAAGATTTATGACTGGTTGTGGTCACCTCACTCTCCACTGAACCGTATGCCAGAGCCGAGTGCCTTCACTCAGTGTGAGGAGCTACACTCATTGGATGACCTTAGTGTACAAAGCTCTTCTTGGCTTGGCTCTTGGCTTCTTAGGTTATCTTATCCAGAGAAGCAACAGCAGTTATACCTTACGTTCCAGTGACATTTTTAATTTTCACATTCCCCGTGTTCAGACTGAACTGGGAAAACAATGCAGCTTTTAGGTTCTCTGCCCCCCCATTTGGAACAGCCTCCAAAAAGAAACCAAAATGTCTGAATTGGTCTCGTTCAATCATTTCCATACGTTTTTATTCCTTATATATCGAACTCAATCGGCGCTTGTGTTTTTAAAGTCTTTTACAGCAAACTGATGGACCTCATTCTCCAACTATTGCACTTTATTTCATTCTGTCTACATAACCTGCATTTTATCTTTTGAAATTGTCTTTACAAATCTGCATGTTATCATTTTAACAGTTAAATAATGTGAAATTTGTTGGCTTGTTGATATGATGTGCTGCGAGCCTCTTGGCCAGGTCACCCTTGTAAAAGAGATCTTGATCTTAGTGGGCTTCCGCCTGATTAAATAAAGCTTAAATAAGAACATAAAATGAATATAGATGAGATTCAGGTTGGAAAACCTTGGGACTTTGATAGAAAACACATGTTGTGCTTTTGTAGTTTTTCTTCTTTTATTTTCATCCATCCATCTTCTATACCACTGTAATGACAATTTCTTCAATGTCCCAAATGCAGACCCCAAAATAAAGTTTTCAGTTCAGTCTTTTTGCAGTTTAGTTGATTTGACTAAAGCAGATGAACATACCAGGGTTTTCCTATAGCAAGCTATATCCTTGTCCAAGTTGTCGGTTTGCTGGTCTGGTGAGAACAACGTTCTCCCTCCCCTACCTGTGGCTTCCACTTCCTGTCCCCTATGCCCTCTATATTCACAACCTGTGTCTAATTACCGCCACTGAGTGTCCAAACAATGCAACCAAAAATATATGTGTAAAGTTATTATTATTACCATTATTGTTATCACTTTAACCAACTGAGTATGAAGGAGTCCAGGGTATGACCTGAACTGCTCACCAGATCAACCCGAGACAAACACATAAAGATACACGACCATTCAAATTGAATGCTAAACCACAGCTTTAACATAAACATCTAGCTCCTCCATGAGTAAAAAGAAAATAAGTAGGAAAGTTCATATTTCCAAGTGTGAAACAATATATCTGAATTTCATCAAACTCTGAGTTTCCCAGTGGTATAATTTTACAAGAGATGTACTGGAAAATATTTCTAATGGTATGTTTATTGGATAAACCAATGTTTTTGGAGTTTAAAACAAAAAAAGAGACAATTACTTTAGTAGAAGCACATAGAAGCTTTCATAGGTATAGATATTAAATATTGTTCCAGTTACAATAAGAAACTGACACTTCAGACAAGTAAAGGTAACAAACTTTCCAATTGCAGTCCTTGTGTGAGGAGGGAGTCCAAAATGTCTAATTTGACAGTGAGTTGAAAGCAGCCTTATCTTCTTAGTGATATCATAGTAAGTGATATAGCTGTAGACAATTGTTAAGCCAACTTTATTTCTTTATTAAAGTCATATGCAGCTTACAACCGAGAAAGTGGAATTTCCCATCTGGTCACTTTCAGAGTTTCAAGCTGCATGAAGAACTTAACATCAAGCTTATGAACAAATGGAAAGAAAAAAAAAAATCAGACATAATAAATATACAGTATGCATCATGAACCATTCTCTCGATGACTGTTCAAGGTGAGGTGATTAGAGAACGGTCATTTTATTCGGTAAGTTTAGTTCCCGTCAAAACAGGTCTGACTCACTCTGCTGTCTTGTTTGACAATGATGTGAACAACAGTATCAAAACACGGCTTAATACCCCCCTGTAATTTACTCTAACTACTCGCCCTGCAGTCAGGTCTTTTTGAGGGGAGATTAGGCATTAATCTTTAATGATCCAATGAATCTTCATCTGAGCAGCGTGAGGCTTTTCTTCTGTGTTAGTCCGTAGAGCAACAAACAAAAGAACAAACAAAAATAATAATCTGAAACAGTGTTAAAGATAAGCTCCTGCTGAATTTTAATATAAAACTGACAAAACATTTTTGTCTTTTCTAACTTCCACTTCATCCTGATGTTTCTCGTCATTTTGTCTCACAACGATGAAATCAAAGGTGATGTTTTCCTTGATTGTGGGAAAAATGCGCTTCATAAAAATCTAAGAAAATGAAATCACTGATTTAATCTGATGAAGTTTGAGAGCCCCTTGTCATTTTTACTGCTGTTTGACTATTTTGCCAGAGCTAATCAAACTTTCTGTTCCGTTTCCCCTACTCCGACTGCTGAATGAAATAGTCTAATCATTGTGTGAGCTCATGGTGCTTTTAGGATAAATCATGAATGGGAGGTTTTGATGTCCGATGAAGTTTGTAATTTGGACTTCACCCTTGATTCTAGATGTCAACCGACTGGTGATTAAATGACTGTTTTATTGGTTTGGCAGATGCGCTTTTGCCCTCAAATGTATTGGGATGGTACGAACAGTAGAGATAATTTTATACAGGAGAATAAATGACTTTGAGTTTCTACCACAGTTACGGAGTGAAAATTCACAATGACATGTTTTATCCCATGAAAACCAGAGGCAACTATCGGATTTACTCATTTTAAGAACAAAATTTATGTCTCATATTTCGTATTTCAAAAGATTTCAGCTTTCACCCTGTGTGTGTCTGCAAGATACAAAGCCCTGCAGCTTAATACAAAAGTATTTACTTTGAATATCATGGCTTTCTCAATGGATCAGCCAGTTTTGTTTCTGTTTTAGTTGATTTAAACAAATTGGATAACGAATAATGGTAGTAAACAGGAATCGTTTCATCCTGGAATTGAATCTTCATGTTTGTTGCTGCCAATCCATTGGCAACCATTTATCCGTCAATGTATCCAAAACCTAATAACTAAAAAACACCCTACATTGTTGCACAGTGGGTTTTTTTGTAACAATATATTTATTTCCTGAATGCCCTTTTCCTGCTGTGAAGGGACTCTGTGTAATCATGACTTAAGTTCACGTTGCTTTGGTCTGTATTTTGAACAGATTTCACTGTTTTGGCTCTTCTTCATGATTTATATTTGCAGTGGTCCATTGTTGTGTTTTTCATTTCCAATTTCTGCTTCTTTGAATGACTCACTACACCATCCTATGACACAGAGGCCAAGGGCAAGTCGAAAGAATTGCTGACATTAGTTGATATAATAGCAGCAGATCACAAAGTTGTCTTCAAGATGACATCTGAACTTTTTTATGTCTCACATTTGTTTGTGAATATTGGAGATTTGAACATATCTGACAAAAAAAACAAAGTCATGTCATATTTGATGCGTATCAATTCCAAAGCTTAAAACCGCAGACAATGAATGTACTTTCTTAATGCCATTGTTTATCCCACCCCACAATTCATATTTTTCTTAATCTGGTTTGTCATAGATTCTTGTTGAGCAGATCACTGTTGCTCTCATGAGCCTCGTCAGCCCTCACTGGATGCTTGTCTCGCTTTTTGGATTCTCCACTTAAACTTGTGAATGATAACATTTTAATTTGCAAATGAAATAACTGTCCGAGTTGCTTTTATATTGTGTGTGGTACCGAGGTCTTGCTTGAATGTCTTAAGTTCATCAAGTGTCTATGGAGTGAGAACATCAAGGGGTTAGCAGCCTGTTTGCCAGTGAACGCTACTTCAAGGGAATTGAGTGATAGTCAGTTCTACTAGTTGCAAAGTTCTCAAATAAATACAGCCAACGTCAACATAATTGCATTGCAAATTTTCACTATGCATCAGTATTTATCTGCCTTGCATTGTTGGAGATTCATCCCTCCACTACCATGGCTACTATTGTTGTCCCTTTAAATTGATGTTCCTCCATGTGTGAGTGCTTCAGGCCTTCCCATCGTTCTGTCAAGATCCATCTGTTCTCACTCAGTATATCTTTGTACAGCTCAGCCGTGAGCCAAACTGCACTGTAGCTGAGGGTTTGCTTGGGTTCATGGAGCTTACTCTGCTCTCTGTATACATTTTGATTCCATATTTTATGACTGCAAGATCCAACTTTTCCTTCACTCAAGCAGAACCTGGTCTCAGGCAGGAGACACCAGAGACTCCTAACAGGAAACAATTTCCTTGTCTATGAGACCTTTTTTTTTAAAATTCTGCATATGGACGCAATGCTTTTTTGGGGGGGGGCATTATTTCATTGCTATCCCATCTCAGAGGTATGTTACACAACATGTGAGCTGAAACTTATCCCGAATCATTTAACTTGACTGCATGACTTTGTGGTTTAAGGTGTAAAAATCTGGCTCTGCGACGGCACATGATATCGCGTGGTTTTCCCCTCTTTCGAATAATCTGTAAAAAAAATAAGGGAGAAAAAGATGTAACCCATGATTATTCTTGTTCAGACGTCTCCACATTCACGTAGCGAGGCTTTGCTCTGTGGTTAGGTCGCTCGGCTCGAGCCAAATGCAAGGGGCTGACCTTCCCTTCCAGAGTTTACTTTGTGGTTTTGTCATCCTGTTTAGCCGCTGCTTGTAGGTAGCGTGATTCACTTTGCTACAGATACCTTCCAGGAGCCAGCTAAAAGCCAGAGGGAACAAAACCAAGCATGCGGCATGCTTACATTGCTGTCAGGTCCAATTTGTCTATCATCGGTGCCTGGCCAGATTGCAGTTATTCACATTACATAGAACTATAACATTACATAATTACTTGTTTCCTTGCAGGCTCTTAATCAAGAAGATTAGCATAGCATGAAGAGGAGATGTGGTTATACAGCAACGCAGGCCGCATCCAAATGTAACTGCAAAAAATTAAGAGTACATCTAATGTGCTCATTTAGGAACATTTTCTTGTCACTTAGCTGGATATGTCATATATTGACTGTATACTGGCTGTATAACAACAGAAGCCTATGAAAGTACCACCGAAAACCTTCTTCGATATCAAATTTCACTAACAGCACATCTGAAAAGTTTGTGATGAACTGGAGAAAGGCAGAGACATGGTTGACATAAGGAATTAGAACAGAAGCTGCTGGACCAGGATTATTCACATCTGAGTTTGAAAAACAATCATCTTATACACCTGTGGGACATTTGTTTATTTTTTCTTATTTATGATGCATCTTATACTCCTGAAAGTACTCAAACCTCAGCCATGTTTTCTTCTTGGGAATGGTTGTAACTTGCCGCTGTTTCACAGGGCTTTTTACTCATTGACAATCATGCATTTCATGCTACAAATGCTTTTTCTCCCAATGATCTACACAACGTCCTGTGTTTCACAAAAGACGATTTGATCATTCCGAGACCTGAAGGAAAACATTATACAGTGGCATTTTATTTGAAGCTGAAAAAGATTCTGCATCAGTAGCCTTCAACTGTTATAGGACCGTTGTGACCTGTAGATTCGAGCAGCAGGTTTATGGAACATTACAGGTTCAAATCCCACTGCCAACACTGTTGGTCACTTTGACTGTCGATCCCCAGCAGACAGGTAAATTCCCTAATGGGAGCAATAAAGTATTTCACTTTTATATAGTAGTCTGTTTTATTAAAAATTATTTAGTTCTTTAAACGCATATGAATTATAAATTTTTAAGAATAAGGTTAAGATTTGACTCAGGTAAGCTGAGAACTACCGCTTTGTTTATCCAATCATCTTTTTTAAGTAAGTCAAACATTTCTCAAATTAATGTCTCCAGTCACAAGTAGATCCTCTTGGCAAGTCAATACTTAACTAGCAACCTTGGAAGAACACGGATTCCTGGAAAGTTATATGGTTAGCTCTCAACAATGTGCACATTAAGTAGCGTTGTTGCTTTCTGTCAACACAGTCACTCAATAAGTTCTGCTGAAGTCATTTATTTGGGTCACAAACATCAATCCTTCTTTCTTAGCATTATCCTGTAATTTTAGGTACATACATTGCATTCACCCAAGGAGGGTGAAAGTTCATGGGTGGGTCCGAACAGTCCCTCATATCCCCTTTCCCATCTACTTTTCCTTAACCCTTGGCAGTGTTTAAGTGGTGGCCATGATAAGGGATGTTGAATTCTCAATAAGGAAAGGAAAGGAGCCTCAATGCATTCTTTATAAGCTCATTTAGCATAGGAAACACTGATTCATCTTTTACCAAAGGAGACAAGATAATGCTGTTCCACAATTCCTTGCGGTGACAACATTTAACATTTGCTCACGGAAACTCACGATGACTGAAAAGGGACGGGGATCATGTTGGTTACCAAAAGAATAATCTGCATTGAACAACTACGCTTTTTGTTGTTGATTTTTGGAAATTTGTAGTTTTTTCCACCATGGCAGACATCACTAACTCGCACCACCATCAGATTATAATTATGTCACCAAGTGAAAGTGTGGTCCAATTGTCAAAACAACGTGATTGCCTTTCCCCAACTCCTTTAGGAAGCTTCCTAACACCTTTCCTTAACCCTGTGACATCATCCACGGGGTTAACTAGAAGTGGATAAGAAAGGAGACAGGAGGGATTATTTGAAAGCACCCCTCGTCCTTTTGGTTTGTCACATAGCCAAACATGCTGAACTACCTCACATCAACACTGCAGATTTTAAGAATACAATTTGTGATTGGCTTTGGTAGTTAATAACGTTACAAGTGTGAAAACAGCTATTGGCCTGAACAGAAGTGTGTGTTGGAATTTTCCTGCTTTGGCAATTCGATTTCGGCTTCAGTTTTCTCGATGACAGCCAAGACGTTTACAGACTGAGCACCAAGCTGCAGCCTCTGTAACATCAGAGGCAGGTTTTACCAAATATATGGCAGTCTATATGGCAGTCTCCCCCATTTATCACAAATAAACTGGATCCACTGTCATATTTATTGCACCTACCTATGAAAAGGCAACGTTCTCCCTGTGTTCCCCATTACCTGGCGCTAGTTGTAGTATTTCAGTGATGTGACTGGAAATGCAGCCAGGTCTCAGCAGATGTCTTGGGTTTTTGTTTCTCCTCAGTCCCGCAGGGGTTTACTATGCACAACAGTTTGGATTAGATCGGAAAGTGGAAGTGTACAGCTTTTTCCTCCCGTCTCCACTCAGACGTCTGTACAGTGAGATAACGATCACCACTAGACTGATGAGGGAAGTCGACAGTCGACTCTTGCGTGATACGGAGTTAGTTTCGCATTAATCATTGGGATGCCTTTGAGGTTCCCGACTTCTCATGAGATTTTCCGAAAAAAACACCTGCTCAGAGCGCCCGGGGTGGGTGATTTCATTTTCCCCTCAGATTAAACACTTATGATTAACTGTTCTTACTTTCCCCTATCACTTTATCCTTCTTCCAACCAAGACAGCAAAAAGATGGAGAGAATGACGTTCAGCTGTTTAAACCATCATGTTGTCGATTTTTCCTGCTTCACAGAATTTTAAAACATGGTCAGCTGATGTGGGACATTAAATGTTGCGAGTATACAAAAGGTCAGGAATATTGCATTAACTATTACATGTTTAGCTATACAGTCAATGTTCCATGAGGTTGTAACTCATTTGTATTGGTGAGTCTCTTTGATCAGCTTAAGACTGTGTACTTCTGAACTCTGGGTCATAAGTAGGCCACATTCATTTATTATTTCTCTGTTCTAAGTTTTGAGAACACTGCAAAACACTCCAACTTCAGAGAACAGTAACTTGTTTTTCATCTACAACATGCATTTAGAATAGGATAGGATAACCTTATCAATCCCGAAGACAAGTTTTTTTACAGGATTGCTCCACACGGAACAGAACACATAATAAAAAGACAATAAAGTACAGGTACAAGTACAGCAAGTGCAGGTGAAAACAAAATAACCTTTACATGCGCTTTGAGTCAGATTGGACCCATTTTGACAATTGATAGCAGTAAAAATATCTTAAATATAATATATATATTTTGCGTTTAAAGTTGATGGCCTTTCCTAAAGTGAACCAAAATGCATGCCATGTTTAATACCTTTGTTTTACTTCTACAAATTCTTGTACACAGAGGAGGTTCTGGGTCATTTTGAACTATAGCTACCTGTTGAGATGGATTTTAGGGCCCGTTTACACATGGTATTAACATGCACTTTGGGTGAACCAATCACATGTAGCGAGCCCTGATACAGATTTTTAACATTTCTCCGTTTCATGCGAACCACTTGTTTGGATTTTAACGTTACCTCTACGTCACTTTCACTAAAAGGTCATAGGTCCAGATGCCCAGTTATTTTGTATCCAGACAATGACAAGTTTGGTTTCATCGTGACCAAGCTAAGAAAAGCAGAGATTTTTCAAACGAAAAACTCAGCAGGCACTGATGATGATTATGTATTATGACATTTTGCGCTATGCCTTCGCAACGCATTGCGTCTCTGACCACCTCAGGAAATCATTTGAGTGAAAGGCTTCAGGGCTTGCCACATATGATCTCAACACCAGAAATGCATGTTAATGCCAGGTGTATAAAGAGGATCCATCAATGTGCCTTAAATTAGGGAAAATGGTGGATCAGCAACTCTCAAATTTGACAATCAGCTGTTTTTATGCACTATGTAAAACAGAGTGAAGTTTTTCCTCTATGAATAAATATTCTAAAACATTAAAACAAAAAAAAAAAACCTCACTGAAAAGTTATTGCAGAGAGAACTTGATCAATGTCACTTTATTTCAACCAAATAATTGAAATAACTGTTTGGATTGAATATGAACATACAAATCGTGCTTAACACAAATTTGATGGTAATAATAATAAAATAATGAAATAAAGATGTCATAAGACCATTACTTGAATTAAACAATAACTTCAGTAATAACAACAAAACAAGTAACTAATCAAATACTACTAATGAGTGACTAGAACACGAATGTAAATGTGGTGAATAAGTATTGTCCTTCTTCAGTTAAACTAAAACACATTTGAATTCTTAACATTTTGATTAAACCACACATGATTGCATTAATAAAAATTAATTTCTAAAATGAATTACAGTAATTTCTAGATTGAAGGTCATTACGTGAAAGTAATCTGAAAGCATTTTTTTTTTTTAAAGAGCAGGAACAAATGATTGATGGTAAACAGCAAAACCACCACCAACAAAAGATCCTTTGACTATGACTCACTGTTCTCTTCCTCTCAGAACTGAGCAATTCTGCCCTGTTCAGTGTGAATTAGAAATGATTTGGATACAAGTGAGAACAGGTTTATTATCATTCATTTGTGAAGCTGCTTTCTTTGGATGCCGACGTT
>OMNM01034579.1:94434-123425 GCA_900302745.1 Parablennius parvicornis | reverse complement strand
GGAGTCCCCCTTTTTTTTTTTTTTTTTTTTTGTGTTTTTTTTTTTCAAATCTAGCATATAATATATTAAAATGATGTTCTCAGCTAATTTCAGTTGCTTATCTATTTTATCTACAGGTTTATCAAATTCAGGCACATAAGAAGCTGGACCTGATACATGCTGAATTTTTATGAAACAGATTACAGGGTAGGTCATCAGTCCGTCACAGGGGAAATACACATTCGTTTACAAGTGTGGGGAGTTACCAGTTAATCTCGAGTGCATATTTTTAAATAAAAATAGCTTGTATGATAGATTCAAGTTATAAAAAGGAATCTGCAAATTTTTTTGCCCTGAGTAACATAACATCACACCGAGCGTTTGGCTACACTATTTGCCTGATCAGCCACACATTGGATAATAGTAAGTCACAAATACAACTGCAGACCATTGCAGTAGTGGTGAACAATGGGAGGACTTGGCCTTGGTACAGAGGAATCCCTGTTGTTTTGGCTCCCACTCAGAGAATGAGTAGCGTGACCAATTTTCTCTCTGCAAGCACCGTCTGCCCATTAACCACAACCACAAAAGTGCCACTCAGCAACATGTGAACCTCAGGGCAGTTGTAACTCGTACTCGGGGTTTAATGGTTATGGTGGCCACAAAGGTTGCCTAACTGAACAAAGAGTGCCACTGTCTGTGTTGGTGGTCTGTGCTTAATGTTTTGACCTTTGCGCTCCAACATTATTGAGCAGTGTGAGATTGTCCATCAATTTTAAAAAATAGAAATACTGTAAAAGGAAACTTGTAAAAACCATGACAGACTCCTACTAAGTAGGGAGATTAAAATCTGATCTTTCTCTGACCAACACGACAGATGGTTTTACAAAAATGTCAACACATTTTTCCTCAAATCTGTAACAAGGAAGGAGGTGGCACACTGCAGTGTGTTTGGAGTTGGAGAAAGGTGGTAAAATCTTCTCTTGTTGCCATTATTATGACGGATTAGTATGTAGACTTGTTGCACTTGTGGTTTACATGCTTGAACAACCTAAAATGACCAAGTGTTCCATCGTGTGCAGAGGCTGCAGGGATCATGTCGGAGCACCAGTGGCTGATTAGCGTACTCCTCCACACGTGACATGGACCGTATGTTGAGTGTGTGGTTAGCAGTCCGCTCTCTGGCTCGTAGTCAGCTCCTGTGTCGGGGAATGCTTCTCATTATCCCTCGTGTAAATAGCACGCCCTGACTCACTCTTTAATTTCCCATTAGGAAGAAGCTTGTAACTCTGAAAATAGCACAGACTCCTCCATTTGTACCTCAGTCAAGGGCAAGCACAGTCAGCTTCCTGGCCCCAAGTTGTGGTTGGAGGAATGTCCTTTCTTGATTTCTTCAAGGTGTTTTGCACTGCCTAATCTTTGGAAGCCATCTGCTGTGCTGCAGTCAGAATTAAAGCTTTGGTTCATCTAGATATTCACTTATAACTGAATCCTATGTTGCTATGTAAGTTTACATTATTTCAGTCTACTTCAGATTGATATGACACAAAATCTCAAAGAATCATATCTTGAACATTATGTGACAGTTGTAGGTTACATTTCATCTCGTTATACACTGATGCATTAATGTACATCTTTGATAGCATGTGTATGTAACAAGGATGACACATAGCATCACTTACAACCCCTGGCAAAAATTATGGAAACACCAGTATCGGAGGATGTTCATTCAGTTGTTTAATTTTGTAGAAAAAAAGCAGATCACAGACATGCCACAAAACTAACGTAATTTAAAATGGCAACTTTCTAGCTTTAAGAAACACTAAAAGAAATCAAGAAAAAAAAATTGTGGTAGTCTATAACCATTGCTTTTTTTAGATCAAGCAGAAGGAAAAAAATTATTGAATAACCCTGACAACTTCCATTGCCAAAACCAACACCTGCATCAGATTAAATATTCTCATTATTATGCACTTAAAAAGGAGTGCTCACACCTTGGAGGGCTGTTGCACCAAGTGGATTAACATGAATCATGGCACCAACACGAGAAACGTCAGTTGAAACAAAGGAGAGGATTATCAAACTTCTTAAAGAAGGTAAATCATGCCAGAATGTTGCAAAAGATGTTCGTCGCTCACAGTCAGCTGTGTCTAAAAGCTGGACCAAGTACAAACAACATGGGAATGTTGTAAAAGGCAAGCACACTGGTAGACCAAGAAAGACATCAAAGCGTCAAGATAGGAAACTTAAAGCAATATGTCTTGAAAACAGAAAATGCACAGCAAAACAAATGAGGAACAAATGGGCGGAAACTGGAGTCAACATCTGTGACCAAACTGTAAGAAACCGCCGAAAAGAAATGGGATTTACATACAGAAAAGCTAAAAGAAAGCCATCATTAACAGCTAAACAGAAAAAAATGGTTAAAGTGGGCTCAGGAAAACCAATAATGAATTTATGAGATTTATGAAGACGACTACCTTGAAGTAAACATGCACATTTCCACTGTCATTGATGATATGGGGCTGCATGTCAGGTAAAGACACCGGGGAGATAGCAGTCAATACATCTTCAATAAGTGCACAAGTTTACATTGACATTTTGGCCACTTTTCTTATTCCATTAATTGAAATGATGTTTGGGGATGATGACATCATTTTTCAAGATGATAATGCATCTTGCCAAAGAGCAAAAACTGTGAAAACTTCTTTTGAAGTAAGACACATGAGGTCAACGTTATGGCCTGCAAATAGTCCACATCTTAATCCAATTGATAATTTGTGGTGGAAATTGAAGAAAATGGTCCATGACAAGGCTCCACCCTGCACACCTGATCTGGTAACGGCAATCAGAGAAAGTTGGGGCCAGATTGATGAAGAGTATGGTTTGTCGCTTATTAAGTCCATGCATCAGAGACTGCAAGCTGTTATAAAAGCCAGAGGTTGTGCAACAAAGTACTAGTACTTGTAGTTGTAGTGGTTTTTTGTCTTTCCATGATTCCATGATATTTTCCTCAGAATTGAGTGATTCCCTAATGTTTCCCTCGGCTTGATCTAACAAAGCAATTGTTAACTCCCACAATTTTTTTTTTCTTGATTTCTTTTCGTGTTTCTTAATGCCAGAAAGTTGCCATTCTAAATGATTTTAGTTTTGTGGCATGTCTGTGATCTACTTTTCTTCTACAAAAATCAAACTACTGAATGAATAACCTCCAAAACTGGTGATCCCAAAATTTTTGCCAGGGGTTCTAAAAGGTGTCCAACTGCATCAGGTACATAAAATCTCTTGCTATGAACCAAATGTGCTAATAACCACTGTGGACCCAATCCTATATATCTCCCATCAGTCAAAGGAGGGACTCATCCATGCTTCAGCTGTATGATAATTTTTAGTTTGTGCCGATGGTTTTTATTCTAAAACAAGATGCCCATAAGGAAACCTCACATTCCCGATAAGGTATGCCCAACTGGGATAACGCCGAAGACCTGCTGGAAAGGTTTTGTCTTCGATTTGGTCAGTTGGACCTAGATGTTCCACCCAGAAGAGATGAAGGAAGTTCCAAGGGGCCAAGATGTCTGCCTTCCATATTGCTAGACTACATCTAGTAACTTTATCGAGTGATTTCTATTTCAAGTATAGGCTCTGATAATGTGTGTGAGGGTGTGTTCGTTTTTACGAGCCAGTGAACTAGCAGCAGCACTTTAACTGACTCTAGAAATTAATTGTAAATCATTTTAGTACAGGTTGAATATTTATTTTGAAATTGAAAATTCCTTTTAATCCTAAAAATGAATGTTTAAAGTTTATTTATTTAGGGCCAATAGCTTGTTTCAAATGTTGAAAAGAAATTCATTCAGCTTATAACAAAAAGTACAGATAAATAACATTCATTAGATAAAGTTTTAAATTAAGCTCCGATCTGGCTGGATAAAGACTATTACACATGTTTAAAAGTGATATTGCTTCTAATGCCGTTTAATGGTTTGGTTTCTATAAAATGTTATTTGTTTCCATTGATAAACTATTTTATTTTCAGTTGGTCAAAAGAAAGTCTTGTGTTGAACTTCACTATCATATGCTATCCTGGTCATTTTGTCTCTGATTTGGTGATTTTTACAAAGGCCGCAATAACTTCTCATTACAAAGCAATACATGGAGTAACAACTGATGCTAATTACATCAGATAATTCTTTTTTCAGTTGGTTTTCATTTGAGGGTCCTATATTCTCAATATCCTGAAAGCCTAATGTAACTGGTTGTTTATATGTTTTTTTTTTTTTTACAGTAATTGTAGTACAATTGATATAGTAAATGTTAATGTAGTTAATGTGGCATTCAATTCATTCTGAAAAACCAAACACACATTTTAGGACTAATCCACCTCCTGAAGTTCACTCTAAATTTTACCATGGAGGTGGATTAGTCCTAAAATGTGTATTTGGTCTTTCACAGGAACTATGGAAGAAAGTGAGCAGGTGCCTAGAGTGATACTGGATCCAACCGAGGAGTTGTACATTTTTGAGGAGGTAATCAGCGAGCGTGTTGCGACCCATCTTGCCCAGGTTCAAACCAGTCTCCAGCAGCTCCGAAAGGCAGTAACAGATGGCATGGCTGAGCTGCGTACAGAAATGAGGCAGCAAATGGACACTCAGGCTGTACATTTCAAAGACGCATTGTCTGCCGATGTCAACAGTGCCATGGAAAGACACGAGCAGCACGTGGACGCTTTAGAACAATTGATCCAGGATGTGGGCGGGACACTGGCCTCTCGAGTAGGAAAAACTCGAACTTAACGAGTCTTCATTCGCACCGTCTCTGCTGTCAAGTCCCAATGCGGCAATGGTTTCCCAGACATCACAAGACGAAAGTAGTGCTGATGACCTTTCTGCGCTGGGGGTACTGCGCACTATGCTCCAACAGTCACTTTCTGAAGTGGAGGTCGAGGGGCTGTGGCAAAATTCACACCAACCTTATAGGCAGCGAAGGAAATGCTCAGTCCACAGCAGTGTGGATTTTTCCTGTACCAAATGGATCGGATGGCAGTAACCGGTAAGTGAGCCCAATGCTCGTCATCAGCATTTTTAAGTAAAAGTAGCCAATTATGATTTTCACCCTTTTTGCATTTACAGACACAAAAGACCTGTTCAGGAAAGCCATCAGGATTCTGGAGGAAGGAGTGAAGGCCCACATGTGGGCTGCGAGTTGATCGCCACCAGGCTCCAAAGTTCCACTTTTGGAGTTTCTTACAGAGAAAATAAAGACCACCCTGTGACAAAAACGCAGGGCTCAAATAGCTCGGGACATAGAAGAGGGTGGAGAGAAGAAAAAAAAAGACTGAGCGCTAGAAGGCCAGACAACAGCAGTTATGAGTTCAAATATCTAATCATTGTTAAACGTAGTTCTCTTGTTTGACTTTTCTTAAAATAATTTATTATACCATTGAAGTGTTTAAGTTTGCAAGTTCCAAATATATATCACGAGCAAAGAAGTCCCGTTTTGTGCATGATTGATGTTCCGAGGGTGAAAATACATTTCCTACGACCATTTCATACGACCATTACTTATCCTGAAAATCATTGTGAACAGATCATTTTAAACTGAATTTAAATGCAAGTACTTGTGTAAGTAACAGTTCAATTAGGCCATCTTACACACACACATAATGGTGTTAACAAGGAAAATACAAAAGGTTTAAATGCATGAAAACGCTAGCTGTGCGAAAAAGTCATTGGACAAGGGTAATGGCCGCGTTTCGTGTGTTTTAATAAGTTGTCTGTGCTTTTAAGTTCTCAATATATATTATATAAATAATGATAATATTAATAAAAAAAAAACCTTTTTCATTTGGTCATTTTTCAGCAAATTCCCCAAAATGGTCGCTCTCATACTAATGAAAATGTTGACTGTATCTCTAAATATGAAAAACAGATGTCAAAGATAGCTTTCAGTCCCCACACTTAAATCTTGGTACCCCTGTACTCCCCAAATATTCATTATTCTGCTATCTGGATCATTTGGGATATATATATAACTCACACAAAAGAGCATCATTGGTGCATGAGGGGAACAGAATCACTACGATATGACCACTAAATTAACTTTTTCAAAATGAAAAGACAATAAATACAGTAATTGCATGAAGTGGATGATTAATAAGAGCTGCCACGGCTGGCGCTGCTGATAAAAATCATTTTATCTGGTGTAGAAGACAGTTTTCTAACATCAGGCACAAGGGGATCTAAAGTTTCATAGCATACAGTGGTGTCTTTCATTAAGAATGAATTAATGCAACCCATGCTGGAAAATGACTGATATCACCTGTTGCTGTATTCCTCAAAGTCACAGATCTTCATTAAAATTCCACAGTTGGCATTCATTTCTCAAAATGTGACTTATGGAGTGCAGCAACTGGGCTGAATAAAGATTGGTCATGATTGTGCATCATCTTTTTAGCCCCACTGTGGTCACTTTCCCGTAGACAGCTCTGCAAAGCCTCTTATTCCACTGAATCAGTGACTCCAAACAATCATTTAGGTTCCTGGAACTACATTTTTTATATGGGATGGAAAGTGCTTCTTGAAAAAGAAAAAAAAAAACACAAGTGAGAGCATGTGCACAGTGGCTTATTCCTGTGTTGTCTGGTCTCAGCTTTGGCCACCTTCTTTTCCTCGTCCAGATTATGCAAACATTTTCCCTAGTGTGTTTGAATGTAAACACAGCTCAGCTTCAGACAGCAGCCACATTGGAAAGTGCAGAGGTCGTTTTACACTATCGAGGCATGTGCACAACTTTCAAACATAACAGTTTGTTGTAGGTTCCACCAGGGCTGGAAGTTTGCAATTTCACCTAATAGTAAAGGAGTTTAATTAGATTTAGCTTCAGTCAGTCATAGATACACAAAGATTAGCAAGTTGAGGCCAACAAATAGCCATCAAACTATTTTCCAAGGTTTGCACATCAATTACATTTTTAACATTTTCTGTAGTCAGGTGAGGACAATTGATTAATGGTAAGGGACACTATTTTACGATACAGATTTTATGAGCCACTTCTCTGACTTTCTGGCTGGGTTCAAGCTTTGATGTGATCGTGTCCTTATCGTTGGCGATTTTGACATACTTGTTTGCTGTCTTGATAAACCTCTTGTAAAGGACTTCTATCCAAAGGTAAAGGATTAAATCCAATTGACTCTTTTAACCTTTTTCAGTGTGTGTCTGGCCCCACACATAAACGAGGGCATACGTTGGACCAGGTATTGTGTCGTGGCCTGTCTGCAACGTAACAAAAGTCTGATTGAAAAAAAGTCTGAAAAGTCAGTGAAAAACTGTCAAACCATGACAGTTTTTCTTAAACTTTAAAAATGTTGATTCAACATGAGCGCTGCCCATCAGACAATCCCCCTCACTGTCCACTTCTAAAACCAATCTTAGGACCAATTTTTAACCATGTTTTAGACTCTGCCTGGTTTTAGTTAATTTTATTGTCTGTTTTACTGTTTTTACTTTTATTGTCATTTTATCTTTTGTGTGAAGCACTTTGGCTGTTTTAAATACTGAATATATCTAAAAAATACTAGCTTATTTTATTCCTAGTTGCCGAAAACCATATCTTTTAGATCTAATCCTAAATTGAGACACAATTAATACTCTATAATCGACTTTTAGACATTTGAACTTTGAAAGTCAGAGGGCACAACACAAGCCTCGTGTTGCGTCGTGCAGCCCCACTGCGTTTGTTTCCAGGTGGGCCAACAGGAGGATCCCTCTCCCAGAAGACGTGCCTGCTGCGGTCCGCCTCCTCCTGGGCCGACAGATGGAATCTGTCTGCCAAGCAGAGACTTTATTTATTTATTTATTTATTTTAATTGTTTGAGGACTCTTATCCTTTTAAACTTATTTTTTAGAATCTTTTGTCATGACACCATTTTTTAATTGACCGTCTGCTCGTTGATTATCAACATGGTGCTCACAGCCTGATGGCTTTTATTAAGTCATTAAATTGTTTTTTTTTTAACCTTTTGAAGGTGTTTGGAGTAACATCAGGCAGAGCAACCTGAAGAGGCAACAGGGCAGGGCCTGTCCATGGGGCGAGGTGGACAGGGAAGGAGGCGGTCGGTGGAAGGCACGTGTGGGAATGGAGAATCCCCCCCGGGATGACTGCCTGAAAAGAGGCACTGAGCCGGTGGCAGCAGCAGTGGGACTCATTTTTTTTGTTTCAATTCCTGTTTTCTTTATCCAACCCCAGTTATATGTTTGTTTTTGGCTCTGCTCACCCCCGATCCATACAAACATGTAGCCTTTGAGGATGCACAAGCAGGGTGTGACTTTTTTTGGCGTTGTTGAAAGGATCAGGGCCTGAGCAGAGTCAAAAGGGGGTTGCTTTGACTTTTTTTTTTTTATGAACATGGACATGTCACCTGTAGAACAGAGTTGGGTGTTCAGGGTCTCAATATCACTTTTTTTTTTATGGCACAGACGTGCTGTTATCGTCATTTAAATTCTCTTTTGAATTTTTAATTACAAGGCTTCATGTCATCACATTGTCTGTATGAAATAACTTGAATATATGTGAATTGTTGAAATGACAGCTCCCAATATTTCAGCAGGTTTATGGTAAAAAAAAACAAAAAAAACTGGGTTACTTATAAAACACACGTACAATATACCATTTACTGTGGGAGTAAGAAACCAAGGCCAACACGCATTTTACCTACAGTTCACTTTGACCAAACTTTCTCACTGCCTAACCCACCAATGCCGTCCTGTACAGAGGTAAACAGTACAACAACTATCATATTCAAGCTGTGGTTTGTGGCAATACATAAAGACCTATTTCCACAGCTTATGTTGGCCACTGAGGTGTAGGCCATTAATGAGGACACTGTATCTGTACTCCGAAAGACCAACTCGGTCCCGGTTTTCTAATTTTATGCACTTAAAAACATTTCCTGTCTTCATACAGATGGAACCTAAACAATGTGGATACTGGGTGAACTTTCACCGTCTCACTAATGGTGGTGTCTGTGCCTTGTATACTAATAAATGTGCTCTATATCCTATAATAAGACATTACTGTTATTTTACAGGATGAAGGAGTCATTTCCGAACCTGACGATTTGCGACCGGACTGCGAAATGTGATGAACTGTTGTTTAATGAAACAAATGTAGTCACTTTGACATTCGCATTAGTTGATTGCAAACCATGAAAAATGGGTATGCATATATGCACAAGTAACTGCATATTAAATTTGATTCAGGCTGGAGCAGACATTGCGAAGAGTCTGACAAGGCAGAAATTAAGCAGACACAGCTCGACCTCAAGATGCTGAAAATGTGGAAAATGGAACTACAAGTCGAAAAACTGGAATATGAGCAATATGAAAGTTCAATATAAGGCATGTTGAAAATATGTCCATACACACTTTAAAAATTCTAAATAAGCACTTCTCAGATGTTAAACACAAACTTTAATATGATTTCCCAGGATTTCAAGGTCATGGAACAAAAGTGAAACACGTGTTGTTTTCCAGCAACAGGAGTATGCCTACACATAGTATGCCTCATTTCCCCCCAGACTCGTATTGATGCGGAGGTGCGTGCAGTCTGAGTAACTTTACATCACAAGGTGTACACCATGTGTATTTTACATAGGCTATATTCTGTCACCTGGTATTAGGTTGTTGTTGGGCTGTTAGGGTCCTTGTCATTTTGTAGATTGCATCGTAAACATGTGTTCTTGCTTGAGTTTCCTCAGCAAAATAACTAGTAGCAGCTATTTACTATAACTGTGGTGTGCATGCAGTATTTCAAAAAAGTTGCTGAGTAAGAGGACACCCAAAGCACAATGAAGGTTTTTCGTTTGCTTGAATGGGCCCCAATTAACTATTGATTATATAATCAAAGATTAAACCGTATAAAAAAGAACACACATTCTGAGCAGTTTCTTGTACTTATTGTTGGGTGTTTTTGTTGTCCCAACTTTATCAACATTGTAATATTCATGCAATTGTGGAGTAGAAATTGTCAGTTTCCATCTTTGGATACTACTACAACTTTCATAATATTTTTGTATAATTAATCATCACACACTTGAACAGCAGAAAAAAAAAAAGTAACATGGGGGCCTTTTTAAATCTCACATCTTTCATGTGTAAAGCTGCCGTGACTTCTCTAAAAGTTGAATAATCAAAGGTGCAGTAAAACTGAAGGTACCTTTGTTGGCCTTGCACTGTTGTCCTTTCATATGAACCACAAAACCACACTTTCCATGGTGCCGATCTCTCAGACAGCCAGTTGTGCCACTGCTGGGCCCCACTATACCTTCGAAGGAAAGGATCTGAGTGCCGTCTGGGCTTTGTGACTCATAATGTCCACAACTTAGATGCCTTCCACACACATTCATGGCTGGTGCAGTAAATCATTACGCACAGGTTTTATAGTCGTGCTGCAGCTCGTATACAGGCAGCAATACATCAACAATGGGGTTGCACTTTTAAATAAATTATCGGCAAGTAATGACATGTGCTCTGTTTTTTTCTTTTTTAAAAGAACCACAAACCAAGCTTTCCATGGCGCAGACATTCCTGACAGACAAAACACTACTAATGCTTGGAAGTGGGAACACTGGTAAACTAGACTCTCAATTTCATACATAGTAGACTTTTCTTAGATCACTTCATTTTTATTTATCACTCTAGGTGATTTAATGTGTTCCTAGAGCCTTTAAGGGGTTTGTTTACTGAACATCAGCTCCAAATGTTCTCACTTTTGCTGTTTTGATTAGGGCAAAATATTTTCCTCTGGTGTGTATTAAAGGACCAACCTTCAGTACATCTGCCTGTTAAAACATGTTACACTTCAAATGGTTCAAGACACTTTGTTGAGATTTCCAAGTTAGCCTTGCTCTTTATCGGTCCAACTTGTACTGTATATACATACATCTGTTAGAGGTGATGTGAAGTCATCGGTATAACCCAAGAAAAATTCATCCTAGTTGTAAAGGTTTTGTATGTTTTTAACTACATTTGGCTTTCATGAGATGAACTGGCTATAATCACCCATTCCAATGTCATTTTGGAGCCGACCCCCCCCCCCAAACAGGAAACAGAAAGCTGTGGATGTGACTCAGAACACAGGTTTGATGCCTTTAAGCATCACCAAGTATAGAACTTGATCTTTGTGTACAAAAAAATATAGAAAACACTAATGCACTTTTGGGTGAAAAATATATAGCAATGTTAAATTCATCCAAAAACTGCACACTCAAATAGTCTTTGCCAGCAAGACTTTATGATTCTCTTTTAATCTTGGCATCAAGCTGTAAAATTTCCACGGCCTTCTGCAGTGCGAAGACTTTCACAGAGGAGGTGACCGAGGGGCGGCTCGGCGGAAGGAGGCGGCCTGGAGCAGAAAGGCGACTTGGCAGCCAGAGTTGGCAAGCGGACGGCCGAGAGTGTTGCAGACGAGGAAGACCCGCGGGCCTCTCCAAAGTCACCCTGGTAGGTTAGGCCGCCGGGGCGACCACACATGAAACACTGCGGCTGGTGGGAGGCACGTCTGGGGATTACCTTGGGACCAGGGCCTGAGAAGAGGCGCTGAGCCGGTAAAGTCAGCAGTACTGACCGCCACGGCTGAGCCTTGAAGTGGGACCAGATTTTGTGTCAATTCTTGTTTCCTTTTTATGCAATAAACTTAATATTTTATTAGCCCCAAATATTGTGAAATTTGCTCTGCTCACCCCTAATCCAGTTGATCGCTTAGATTTGAGGCTGCACATGCAAGGTGTGTCAGGTAGAAAATTTTGTTGGCCTTTATCATCCTCTTTGTCTACAATGCCAGGTGAGGCATTAAGTCACACTGTAAGCAGTTGCTGTAAATTAACAGCCAATTTCCAGCAGTAATATACCGTATTAAATTAATAGTTTTTTACTATAGTTTGCAATGCATTGTGGGCTGTTCAACATTGTATTTCTTAAAATTGGCGCCAAACTCAAGAGGGAAAGTTTTCCGGCCACAGCATTGCAGACTTGTGCTGCTACATATGAACAAGAAGTCCTTCTTTCTTATCAACTTTTGGATTGTGCGTCTGCAAATAAGGTAAATAAAAACTAATTTATTTCTTCCCAGGAGAATACAACTAAAATGATGTTTAAACTAGAACTAATGCTCAGCAACTTATCTAGATAGTTACTGTGTGATTATCAATGCCACAATGACAGCAATATTTTGATGGCTAATTTATTTTTTGAATTACTTGAAGTTTCAGGTGGAACAGAGCAAGTCACCCATAAACGCTGGATGGTCACTTTGGAGGGTATCACACCATCCTTTTTGACTGGACTGGCTGCTGTGTTTGCAATGTACTATATATTAAACCTTCCATGTCGAGAAGAGGCAGCTTGTCGTCTGGAATTCATTCAGAGGTAAGACTCATTCCACTTCCTTGTCATTACTGAAGATTGAAATCTAATTAATCACAGACCATTCTTTTGCATATCAATATTGATAAGTTGGATTTTTTTTTATCATGAGGTGGTACTCATTACTTACTGATAATGACAGAGACATTAACTCAGACTCAGAAATGAGTAGCAGAATACAGGGGCTCAGTTAACAAAAATATTTCAAAGCACAACACAAAAAAACATGAACCATTCAAACGAAAATACAATTTATAGCGACAAATCCTACAGCTTGATGTCCAGTGCAATGCTCAGCAGATAAAATAGTTCCTAGAAAATTAAAGATCTGACAGGACAATCAAGCTGCAAAAGTACACATAATACCTACAGTATGGTGATATCAGTACCATTTAATTTATGTCACCTTGTGTTACAAAACTCTAACTACCTCTTTCAGACAACAAAATGTAGTTTTCCTTTCACTCAGTGATCATACACCATCCTGATTCAGATGCTTTATTGGGATCAATGGCCATCCGAGCGAAAGTTGACTCCAAGAAGAGCAGCATGATGGTTCAGAAGAAACCTGCCACAGTGCATCCTCACGTCTCCACACTACTGAAGAACCTCATGGACTTTGAATGGGACTTCATATCGGTCAGTGAGCTCTCTATTATCTCTTGCTCCCAACACACACTAAACCAAAAAATACTGTGATAGTAGCAGCTTTAGAAACATGCAATGTTTTTTTTTGTTTGTTTGTTTGTTTTTAAATTGTGTTTGTTATTTTAGAGAGGCAACACTGGAACAACAACCAGCATGGTGATGATCTCTTCCTGACTGAGAAGATTCCTCCTTCAATCAGGACCGTCCACACCTACTCAGACCAAGATAACCATGCACTTACCTCACAGACTCTTTTGTGCTAAAGCACAACAAAACAAACACATTTTATGAGGTAAAACTATGTCGATAAGAGTTTTTCGACCAAATGTGACCATTGATTGAAGTTCTTACCAAGGTATAGTGCCATAGTCTGCAGTTATTATGTTGTAATAAATCTTTATTCTGTAGGTATAAATGCTTCTTATATAGAACGTTTGTGTACATCACAGGGCTATTTTAAGTTGGAAAAACACCAGCCTACCTCTTTCCAAATGTTGCAATTTATGCACATGTTCAGCAAGTTCTTACTGGTGTGTATTTTCACAGCAGTATTAATCCACATTTTCAAAATCTTGTAAAAGTGTGTTTTACAAATGTTATTGACACAAAGTTTCAAAATGTTCTTAGTGATGCATATTTGCAGAGTAGTAGGACTACATTTAGATACTGTAGACACTTTAAACTTCCTCTTGAGTGCAAAGAAGGTTAGTCACCAGACTAAACACTTATTTCTTCTGTATCAGTTGCTTCAGTGTTCAGCCCAATTGTTTGATACATGGTCAAGTTCAATATGGTAAGCTAAGAAGGTACATAAACTCAAAAAATAGCACAGAAACAGTTAAATCTTTTGTGTTTTTAAGTTTGGTAAGGTCTCTGACATGTAATCTAAAAGTTATAGTTTATTGCCATTACGTCCAGCACACACTATTTAACACGTTTTATTATGCTGCTCTGAATCTCTTTGGCTTGTTAACCTGGGACTTCCAACGGTTTTACATCTTGTTTTAGATGTTATTGTATTTTTATAGAAACAGTTTTTCAAGTTGACACTGCCAATTTAAATAAACATTTGTGTGATTTATATCCTTTGTGAATTGTTTATTCAGCATGAGTTCAAGCTCTTCTCCATAGCCCACAGAACACTGTTAATTTTGAACATTGAGATTTCAAATGTCGCTGAGTCACTGTATTATGCCCGTATACAGTAAACTGAAGTTTTCAAGTAACCCTAGAATGTTTCTGTAAATTAATAAGCTGTGAAATTGCTCAAAAGTATGGAAACTGCAAAATCAGTGTTGGTGGCATCTCTGCTGCCAGTACTTTACTGTAAATAGAAAAATACAGAAATATACTGTATTACACCATTATAGTAATAAACCATGAAGTCATTTCACAATACAAATACTCTAAAATAACTAATATGCTGGTGTCTCTGCTGCCAGGACATTACTGTTATTTCATAGAGAAATTCTTCACAGTGCAGTTTAGAGCCGGATTGGACACACAATCCAAATGTTTGATATCGATGGCATAGACTGAACTAATTGATCTAATAATCAAATCTCAACCAGTTTGTAATTCAAAGTATGACTATTGGATTTATTTTTATTTGCACAATAAAACTAATTGTATCTGTGCAGGGGACTTGTGAGCTCATTGACAAACAAAAGCACTTTGTGGTCATAAATAATTTGTTTTTTAAAACCACATTGTTACATCTGAATGCATAAATATTGTCACTGTATTAAAGAGTGCAATATCCCATTTAGACATAAGGTGAGTGATTCAGTAGAACATAGTCAAACCCTGCTGTGCCATTGAATGATGAGCATGCTTTATTAAAACATAATAAGTCACCACTGGAAAACAAAAAAAAAAAACCAGACAGAATGGTTTGTCTTGACACCCTCTAGAGGTATAATTCCATCCTTTCCCATTTTATACAGATGATGTTGGCCTGAGATGGAATAATGTTGAAAAGGGATACATCCTTAATTCTAGGGTGTCTGGAATAAGCCTATACAAGCCAAGGGAGAACATGCATACTTCACAAAAAACACTTGTGAAGTAACAATGTATATTTATGAAAAACACTGGTATAAAGCTGCTGACTATAGAGAACCTCTACAGATCATGGAATTGCCCCAGAAATGCACTTTGATGTTCTGCTGCTGTACAAAGTAATAGACAGTGGTCAGAAGGGGGAAAAAATGGCTTATTTCCTCCTGAGGATATTTACACTGTAAACTACAAAGAAATGAAGTGGTGAGCTGATCCGTCCGGATGCATCATCGTCTGTGACGAGACTCCCTGAGTGACCACGGTCTGCTCGATTGTTAAGCCATGCCTCAAGTCACTACATCTCTGTAAACAGCACATATTCCATATTCACATTTCCATAATGTTTGGTAAAGCCTGGGGCCTTGAGCTTCATGAAATGGAAAGAAAAAAAACAAAAAAAAACAGATTCTCACACCAGTGGAAAAAGATCTATAAGTGTTGCCACATGTCCAAGTCGACGTCAAGCAACCATCATGTAACAGGAGAAACACAGACAAGCACAGATCGTTTCTGCCTTGTGGTTTGCAATAAGATTCAGAAATGAAATTACCATCCTGCTTCCAATGATTGCCAGGATGGATATTGAAGCGTTACAGCCATCAAAGGGAGCAGCAAAGAGACTCCCGGGATCTTGACATGATTGTGTGCATTGTGCGAAAGAGCTGCTGGATTTCAAATGTATTCCCTTGTGACGTTTGGTCCTCGATGTATCGCCTCGTAACATAGCTGTGGAACTTTCCATGGCTTTTAAATGAAAAACACCTCCCCTCAACTAGATAAATCGAGGCCTGATTTACTAAGATCATGCAGAAAACAAACAAATACAAGACACCCTAAACTTGTGCCTCAAGAAAATTCTTTCTCCACACCCCTCCTTTGTATTCAAGGTTGGTTTGTGCTCTGACGCACACTGTCAGCAGTGAGGCCTTATATAGACAGGTGTGTGTCTTTCCCAATCATCCAATCAACTGAATTCAAAACAGGTGGAGCTGTAGGAACAGCTCAAGGATATGAGTGGAAACAAGAAGCACCTGAGCTCCACTGAGCTTCATTACAAACACTGTGATACTTGTGTACATGTGATTTCTTAGTGTTTTAATTCATTTTAGAATGAGGCTGTGAAATAAAATGTGTGTGTGGGAGGGGGGGGGGTGCTGTGCATAATTTTGTTCTTATTTTCTGTGCATTTTGTGGATGATTGACTAAGAAAAAAAATAACTGACATGAGTGCCCAAAGGAGTGTTTTAAAAGGGTTTTACCTACATACACCCTGTTTATATGAGGAAAATCAGATGGAAACAATATTTAGCCCCCTTTAGCACAGAGCATGTGGTTTTTCATTAGTTATGTCCACTGTATTTTACATCCAAAGGTATTATTAGAATTGGCTTTATGTTTCAATTGTAGTAATTTTCAATAGTAATTGTTTGGTTTTGTAAAACTATAGAATTTTTGTCATGTATGATCTGCACTACAACAAAGAAAAACCTTAAAGTTTAAACTCAAAATGTATTATTGCATTTTAACTGTCCAGTCCACTCAAGATTAAATTGGGCTATACGTGACCCCTGAACTAAGATGTACTTGATTCCCACGATCGAGATTATGGTTTTGATTTTTGTTTATTTAGAGTAATATGCTGCAAGGATCTTTTGATAACTTCCTCCATATTTTTGTATTAAAATGAGTTGGGTGCTGCGGCCAATCACACCATATTGACCACAAGTAAATAAATGCGGATATTGTTTCCAGAAGATTGTCCTTGTGTAAACTATGTCTGAAGCACCAAAAAAAACATTAAATGCTTTTAATATATATTTCAAGATGCAGTTTTAGCAAATCAGTGACCTTGTCTGAAGAACAGACAGCGCTAGGACTCTAAACTGTAATCAGGAACCTGAAACACTTTCATCTTACATTGCTTGTATCATAGTTTTAACAAGGTGATGATTTAGCACAGATTTTGCTTTTACAGTCACACTGTATTGTAATAGTATGATAATGTTGAATATATTCTGGCGTTCCGCACTGTGGAAAGGTTAAATCAGCGGGGGGCAGGTGTCAGGTGAGGTCGTAATCTGAGGTTTGGGTGGCTTTGAGCTCAATTCATTTTTCTGACAGTCACTCACCTACTCATTTGCACATCTCCCAACACGCTCGTAAAGCTATCACAGAATTTTTTGAGACACCCCATCATGTACCTCAGTGGCGAGCAAATTATGGGAATAAGTGGAAGCATGTGTGGTAACGAAGCTCTTCCTACAGGAACGCTTTGACACGAAGATCAGCTCACAGTAGTGGTGAGAAGTAAATAATATCAGGAGGCAAGAAAACACGCGAGCATTGTCAGGTTATAAAGTGGATGTGTCATAGCTGTCTTGATGGGGCTGATGTACAGTACAAGAATTCATAATCATGTGCTGATGTCATGGTGCTATCGCTGCTGCTGACCTGTTTCTCTCCCCCTCTCTCTGATCACCTCTGGTCAGGTTTGGCCTTTGAGTGTTTTTACAGCATAACTGGACACAGACTTTCCACTAAGATCTGTCAGCGGGGGATGAGTAAAAGTCTGCTTGGGCCACGTCCATCGCAAGAAGACTCCACATTACGGTTCCTGCCAGCACGATAATTCACAACACATGTTGCATTGGGAGCCGAGAGGAAGAAGCCTGTGAGTTGGAGAGACAGAGGCTAATGTGGCTACTGCCTTTAATCCTGACTTATTAAGCCAAGATTCAATATTCTTTTTAATGTAACCGCATTGAAGCATCCGGGTGGAACAGCACGTGTGACGCTGTGGTTTCACGTGAATCTGGTAGTTGAATATGAAACACGGGGGGCCAGCTTATCGTGCACTTTTTACCAAATAATGCGAGAGATAGTCCGCAGTGTATAACAGTTACGTGGACCCTATAAATGATAATCACAAAATGTTATCAAAACGTCACAGTCTATATATTTACCAGATATTAAAAATTAAAAGAGTGAGAATTCACATTTTTATTGTCTCTGGATCTCAACAGCTGTTAATGATAACATCTTCATATGTAAAAAAAAAAAAAACCCAAAACAAAACATGACAGTATCAGCATCAAACTAAAACTACTCAATGTGAGACAAAGCATGGGTGGTGTTGGAGGGGCAAAATGTGATTGAAGCACCTATGTTTGTTCTACACCAAGGGTCTTGATGCTTTATGACTAAAAGGGATGTTTTTTTCCCATTTTCCTCTAAATCAGACTCGTCTGGTGCTGCAAAACACACCAAGTCTTCAAAAGGAATATAGCATGAGTTTAGAAACTTAAAAACTGTAATGTTGCACTTATGAAAGTACAATTGGGAATTGAAAACATTTTCCATTTGATCCATTTCAGCTGTTTTCACTTTCTTAGTTTTTTTTGTAAATCTTGCCGTTTTAGGTGTTTCAGCAATATTGATCTTTTTTTAAAAGATGATTTTAGCTATTTAAAGCCCTGTTTATGTGCAAACACATGGCTTTGTATTGTCTTTATTAGAAAAGTTTGACATTGGGAGCCCTTTTCAAAAGGGTTTTTTTTGAGAGTGTGATTTTTATGTTTATGTTTATGTTTTATGTGTGTTTTATGTGGATTACCTTGTTTTCATACATTTATGTATTGTAAATGTGAATCATGTCCCTCATAACTAATACCATACCCTCCTAATTCCCTGGGTCTCTTTTACATGTTGTTTCTACTGAGTGGAGCATAAATATTTGAAAAGGTCTTTTAAACAGATTGCAGTGCGTCTCATACTTCATCGCAATCGCAACATGCGTAGATTCACAACTCCTGTCATTATTTAAGCCATAACTCTCCTCTTGTGTGTGGCAGACATATGAAGTTAGCTTCACTTCAACAACTGACATCATGCTGCAGACTTCCATACACCATGTTAACAACAGCTGTAGCTATTAGCAATAGTCATCACATCTGCAAATACTATGGATGAATTATAGACCTACGGAGGCTCGTACAATTTATTTTTCCCTCTCTAGTATGTTTGTCCATAAGTCAGCGATAATGCTCCAGCAGTAGCAGCGCGATGTGACCTGGCCGCAGCTGACAGTCTGAATTACAGTCTGCTTGCTGCCGGCCATCAGCATGCTAATCTGTCAGACATGGCGGTCAGGCCGCCTGGTTGCATGCAGCTTAATAGTGGGCGGAAGGTTTGAGTGGACAGTGTATTTACAGTAGAGTCTGGATTGATTATCACAGTGCCAACAAAATGACAGGAACATGTTTTAGTTATAGATTTGCCCCACAGAGACTAATAGACATTAACAGCCAAGAGTGTTGATGTAGAAGCTACACAGGGGCAGAAATGCTCTCTTGGCATGTGAAATGTCACCTCGCTGGTTGGAAGGAGCAGGAACTGGAGTTCGATAGCTGCCTCATGGATACCGTTCAACTCGGAAACTACAGGCTTGATTATGCTCAGTGCTTTCAGATACTCCAATAGATTTTGTCCGTAATCTGCATTCATGTTGTCCATTTTTCTTTCTGTCTCCTGGAAGCCCAAAAATCAGGCCCAATGAAGCAGAATCACCAGTAATTTTAGGGGCAGTGCTTAGATTAGAAGCATATAACGAATGGTGAAATATCAAAGCAATTAAATCAGGACTTTGTCTTATGTCTTGGAAGACATTTCACCTGCTCATCCAAGCGACTTTATCAGTTCATGCCTCAGGCTTGTTTAGATGAGACATATTCCAAGACTTATATGACTAGTCCAGCTGATCTGATTCAATTGTTTTGAGACAACTCCGACATGAATGAGTGACAATAGGCTGTGTGACACTTTGAGGCATTTTTAGCTTTGCCGCTACAGATTGTGCCTCTTTCCCAATATCAACCTTGGCGTCATCACCATCATAGTAATTGCTGATTTGGAACAGTGCCCTCTGCCGGATTGATTGTCAATCACTCATTCCAAAAATTGGACACATAGAGGTGTGAAAGTAGAGATGATTATACCTATTTAAGCCTATCTATCGGTTTAAAGCATACAGGAGCAGAAACAAGCTCTAACTTCTGATAAATAATGGTCTCGGGATACTCACAAGCCATCTGCTTGCCGCCTCACAGTTGGTGTTTGTCCTGGTTGAGAGAGTGGCCTTCATGTAGCTTAACATTAGAACTTAAGTTGTTTGTTTTTTTATCTACTATGAAAACCTAAGAAATTGACCTCAAGTTGGTGCCTGTTTGTTTCCACAAACTGTTTATTCAGATGATTCTGACTTCATAGTCTTGCTGGGGGACATAAACGCTCACATTGGCAAAGGCTGTTAAATCCTTAAGGAAATTACGAGGAGGAATAACATGCCTGATCGGATCTACAGCAGTGAGTTGTTGTTGGACATCTGTGCCTATAACAAACATTGAGTTCAAGCAAGGATTCTCAGAAATACATTTCATGCCAGAGCTTCTTGGGCCGAAGGTTGATGATCAGCATTGTTGTTTCACTGTATGTTTGGACAATCAGGTGATGAGCGGACCTGCACTGCCAGCTGATCACCACCTGAGTTGGATCACATGACGGAAAAGGCTGTTTTGGCCAGACCCTAAACTGAAGCATATTGTGAGGGTGTGCGACGAGATCCTGGCAGAAGACCCAGTCCGGAAAGATTTCAGTTCCCACCAGTCATAGCCAACACTAGTGTTTGCTATTCCAGCTGTAGTAGGTGTCATCAGGCCATTTTATTGTTCACCTATAAGGCTTTGTAATACCTGAAACAGTCATTCTGCTAGGTGATCAGTTTTCACCTTTCTTGCAGCCTCTTTTTGCATTATATAACACAAAAGTAGGTTACAATCTGCTTTTTCATGGAAAAACTGAGGAAACAATGAAGCATCTTTTAGCTTTCAGGCATGGTTATACATTCACTTCTAATCCTCACTAGATAAAGTTGAATTTACCACACAGAGAGTTCCTAACATTAATTTTCTCTTTAACACAGTGGTTGGGCTGTTTGAAGGATGCCGGCCCACAGAACATATGCTAAATTCGACATTTATTAGCTCCTCTGCTCTGGTTGTTTCACGCCAGTTATGAGGTCATGTACAATGAATAATGCTAATGATTTTTTTTTAAAAAAGAAAAAAAACAAAAGCTGGAAACAAAACAAAACAAGACTAAACAACAACTCAAAGCCAATGCACTAGCTTTAAATGAGCTACAGATTTCTGGAGAGAGTCTATGCAGGTATTCAAGAAGATTGATCTGCTCTCCTACTACAAAGATGTTTAAACTGCGGGAATGGAAAATACATGATGATTTTATTTCTTGTGAAAGAAAAACACTTGAATTAATGATTAGGGGTCCCACAATGATTTAAGCAATCATAGACTGTTTGGATCATTTTTATTAGAAGTGGTTTGTTCATTTATATTTAATGGTGTTCAGACCTTTGCATTAAAGGGTGATCACAGCCAGAACACTGATGCTGATTGTGAAACCATGTGAAACCATGTAAAGACAATTTGGGAAGTGGTGGAGGAGGCACGCACCATTAAAGCAAAAGAAAGCAAAAACTGATGGACTCAACCTGGTGCTATTATAATTTGCTCCCTTGTGTTGATTCCGCTCAGGCCCTGTTTACGCTTCAAGGGAAAACAGAAAACCTATTGTGTTTTCGGTGTCTCGGTGTTTTGGTGTCTACGGAATCGTAGTGTTTACGAAAACACTCGTCTCTGTGAAAATGGGGTAAAACGCCACTTTTTGAAACTGCTCAGGGTCTGTCTCTGTGTGAATGGATTAAATGCAGCCACTTCGCATGTGCACCATGGTCATAGTAAATGGTTCTTGTTCTTTTTGGAGTAGATGGACAATAACAACAATGGCGGCCACCACATTGTCACGACTACACATTTCCAGTGTTTCTGCCATTTCCATGTCAGCAGACTTAATTTTCAAAACACCACCTTGTAAATCCGGTCTTGGAGGCTTTGGTCCTTCAACATGGGGTTTGCTTGTTTTACCTTTGCTTCCAGGTCCGATTCACAAGTTGGGAGTGTTAATGGAAAACTATACAGACAGCATTATCATCACCCATATTTGCCAGTACAGGGTCATTTCTGTATGTTAAATATTTTCTAGAAAAGTACAGATTTCAGTTTTTTTTAAACAAGACAACTTTATACACAAGGTTAACTAGGGCTAGCCATTTGCCGAATGCCTGCAATCCACACGCTAAAACACTAAAAAACTGTGTCAGCGTATACATGTGTACAGTTTGCAAATCAGCATATGACCACCATAAACAAACATAAACACCATAGACCAGTAAATAAATTCTGGGTTTTTTGACACACTGTTCGATAATATACCACAGAGACAAGCACATTCAAACATTTAGGAAATAGTTTGGGTTGCTCAAACAGATTTATTTTTAAACTATGCAAATATACATTATTCTAGCTCATTTAGTATTCTTAAGACTTGTGATGGATGATGCCAAATTACCGTGACAGATCAGACCCTTGTCATTAATTTCAATACATTGATGATGGTCAACGACAACTAGAAGTACAGTGAAAATAATTTTTTTGTTTTACAATAAAATAGCAGACAAGAAACTATTGGTGTGCCAAGGTTGTAGCACACAATTCAAAGGACACAAGATAACACAACCAATAGTGCAATGACGCTGTCATAGGACCTGATTCACAAAGATCCTGCATACCCACGCAAATTATTGCTGTTTTGGTTGGTGAGCATTTTGCGGATGATCAGCACAATAGCCAACAAGACTACAAATGGGGACTTTGCACTTGTTTTGCTTCTGGGATATGTGAAAACTGGAGTGCATTGAAGATTTCACATACCTCGGAAGCCTTTTAAGTAGTGACAATGATGCCCATAAAGACATCAAGGCCCGCCTTAACAAAGCCAGAGGTCCCTTCAGTCGACTCCGTAACATCTGAAAGTTCATAACAATATGGCCGCACAACTAAGATCCGGCTTTACGATAGTAATGTTAAAGCTGTTCTTTTGTGTGGTTCTGAGTGCTGGAGAGGGATGAAAGGAGATGTGAGGAAGGTTGATGTCTTTTGAGTCAATCGTTGGGCAAAGCGCAAGCCAAAGCAGCAGGACAGGATTGGGTGAAGATGTTAGGAAAGGGAATGAGTGAGAGCTTGTTTACTGAAGAACCACCTGCTAGAAACAGTATTGTTTTGGGGTACACCACAGAAAATAATTTATAACAAATTTACATACTAAAGTCATGGAGGGCACGTCGAGGAAATACCTCTCTTCATATTAACAGCAGCGTCTCTGCTGAAGGCTGAGTCGATTTGTTACTTCTTATGATGTGTTAAGAACATACACCATCATCAACAATGCATACTTTCAGACATTCTGAATTGCATCGTGTGTGTGCACAATAATCAATTAGCAGAAACTCTTCCTGGGATTATGGATACCTTCGAACATGCATCCTATCCCATATTTCATTCTCCTGAAGGTGCTAAATCTATTGTGTTTTTTAGAGATTCTGCAAGACAAGCCATCTTCAGTATGTGTACATAATAACACATTTGTGCACATTTTTTATACACACAAACTTCTTATAGATCATTCCATAGTCTGATGAAAAATACTTAATATCTACCTGTAGTGATTCAGCATTTAATAGAGCGTACAAATGTAACTGATAACACAGATTTCACTGTGATCAAATGAATCTGCAGATGTTGATCGTTACTTGCAACAAATGACCTGGATTTACTCCTTTACTCAAAGAGGTGATTGTGCTGCTCACAGAACATTAAAATTGTGACAGCATCCTATTTGGGCCATTTCTTTGTTCTCCCAAGCACACGTAACAAAAACCATTTGGCAGTGGTCATCATAGGCATTCATTTGAATATCAAAGTTTACAAAAGTTGAAACTGATGTCAGAGATTTGTGGGGCTTTACTTTGATCCCTTAAGCAAATCAGCCTCTGTGAAAACAAATAAATGAAAATCAGGTTTTTAAAGTATAACCAATAAAAAAAACTGTGCCCCAAGCCTCTGTAAAAATCATTAGAGCTTAATCAAAGTGTTTTATTAGTGTTGACAATAACATTAATTTATTAGAAGCTATTTTTTCTCAGATTCAACTCGTACCAGCATGAACTCACCACTGAAATGAAACCCATATGCAAGGCTTCGCGTTGTTCCTTCTTATCTTTAAGTCCTTCCATCTTTATCAAACTCTCAGTCCAATCAAGGCTCAGTCAGACACTTGATTCTGATGTTCATACAATCAACTTCCTCTGAGCAGTCACTTCTTTTTTGAGTTCAGTCTTTTTTTTCTTTCATTACCCATTAAAGGGTGAATTTCTGCAGAAAAGGTTCTTTTTGTTTCGATGCTGCACAATGGGGTAGCAGTTTGCTATTGCATGTGCTATAGTTTCCGTTTGATGTTTTCTTCTTCCAAATACCTCGTCTTCATCAGGGGGTGTGTTTCTGTACTTGGCTGTCATTGGCTAGACAGCGTTGGCATCAGGAGAAGGTAGGTTTCTGAGTGCGTGAGTGTGTGTCAATGTGTATATAATCACATGATCAAGACCGAAGGTGAGCTTCTGTTTTATTAGTAAGCTGGGGTTTTCAGTGGGTAGGGTCCATACATGATCTTCATATAGTTTCCCAGCAATGTAATGGTCTGAACTGGAACTGGTGTTTGTGACCTTCTTATATGTAACTCCACAAATGCATGAATACACAGACATAGTGAATACACGTGTATGCATAAATTATCAATGTCAGTAATGCATTCAGCAATGAATCCACACTCACTTCCCCTAGATGATGCTTGGAGGACTTTCTGTGTGATGTTTCCATGTTCCTCCATTTGGTCCAGCTTCCTTCCAGGGTCCAGTGCATATGAGGCAAGTCGGTGAATTTAAATTGACTCTAGGTATAAATAAGAGCATGTTTTTATTACTGTTGGACCTGTGATGAAGTGGTGGTACAGGCAACCTTTCCAGATTAAAGTAGGATCATCTCCAGCCCCTCATGTCTCATGGATAAAGCGGTCGAGAAGATGCTTGAATGTGAACTGCTGTTAGAGCCATAACTGCAGAACTTGATCAAAGCTTATTTGATGCTGTTAATTCATATTATCTGTCTTCAGCTGTAGTCTTCAACCATCAGAAGCATTTGATTTGTTACATAGTTTTAATTTGTCTCAATTGGGTGGAACATTCTGTCAGAATAGTTTTTCTTCAATCAAGTGAGGTTGACCACAGATGTTCAAACTTTTAAAGAGAATAAATAACCAGTTTTACAGATCCGGCTGGACAAGCACAAGAATAAAGACTTTATAGATTCCTCCACAAGATTGGGTGGCCTCGACCTTCTATCAGACTTCTATATATAATGTATATAAATAGTTTGTAGCCAGCAGTAAATGTGTTTCATATCTGATACCTGTCGAAATGACTGTGATCTCCACTCAGCTGGAAGAAGGTCAAATCCAATATACAAGGATTCCCTCGGGATCATGCCAGGGACATTGTGCTCATCTCTGAACCGTGACTTTGACCCGGGCTGTTTATCAGTAGCAGAGGGGAGAGAAGGTTGGACGTGGTTCGCTGAAGAGAGATCAAAGTCCTACATCCATATTGCTTTGTAAGCAAAAGCAGAAATGTGTCTGCTCTGACTGAAATACAAGAACTCATTCTGGAGTCTGATCCCACACGTGAGGTCGCCAGACTTGTGGTGTGATCCCTGAACAAGCAGCAGGCACCGGACCACAACATCCCCTCACTCACTCCCACTCATTCCTCCATCTGACTTTGTCATTACACTCACACACAAATAAGTTCTAATGATGGCGATGGAGGTGATTTCTCTGGGATTACATCCTCAATTTCAGATCAACGATATTGAACAAACTGGAAAATGTGTTTGTTCAAAGTGACTCAGTAAATCCCAATAAAGCTGTTGTAAACCTTTGGGAATTTTATTGGGTAGTGTTAGCAGATGTCTCTTTGTTTATTTGTTTTTTTATTTAATTTTCAACATTTCACAGCTACAGCAGGCAATTGGAGGCACGCGGGTGTTTAGATTTGAATGTGACCAAATTATGTTTATCCACTGAGCTCGCTGATTTGCTCCAAAATCACTGCATAAAATAAAGCAGACCATTTGATTGCTGTGGTTTGCAAGTTTATAAATATGCCAGAAATGATTTATCACCGGTACATACAGTCCAGTACATTATGGTTCTATCTATGGCTGCTAAAAAATTTGTATTATCATCACAGATGAATGAGGAAAATATGAAAGACAAGTAGCTACTTCAACACATACTGAGTTAGTTCAGTTCAGACCACTTTATTTATCCCACAAGGAGCAATTCATTTGTAGCTTCTTAGTGTATATTTACGTTCACGCATACATTCAGTCAATAAAATAAATAGACAATAATTGAATCATCGATCTGTCAAGAAACAATCAAGCATGGGACACAGGGAGATGTCAGAACAGCAAGATAAAACTAGATAAGATCAAAGATAAAGCACATTTACACTTATTAAGAAATCAACACACTTTAGTGACATAAGTATTAATCATTTTCTCATTGTTTATTTCACAAGTCAAGACTACAATGAAAGAAAATGCCTCTCACACCAATGCTGAATGCAGAATGCTGAGCCAGTTTCCACCTCCTTTTAAACACATTAAAAAAAAAAAAAAACCCAGTTGCAATGATAAACATTGTAAATGTTTTCATATGTAGTAAAATAGTGTTCCGTACCTTAATCTCTCAGAATAAACTCCACTCTGTCTGATGAGATCCTCTGTGTTTCCTGTTAGTAGATTAGTTTCTCCACATCTGGTCGGGCAATATGGTGTTTGCACATGATTTTATCTGCTCAGACTTTTAGTAACTCAGCTCTATAATGAGATGTTTGTCGGGGTGAAGCTGCTGAAGTTGATGCACTACAATTGGATGTCTCACTACACTGTGAGTTGATACACAATTCCTTTCTATGCAGGCACATGTAAAGAACAACTTATTCATCTGTGATATTTCAATAATATGTATTGCCATTGAGTACCAGATTACACTACATCTAAAAGTGTAGCCGCTACATTTTTAATGAAGATCTCTCAGATGATGGAAAAAGCCAAAAGTAAAAATTTTCACCTCTTTACTATTGAGTGGTGCAAACGATAGTCATTGTGGATAATTTCATTATTTACTATCATGTTACAACCAGAAATGGTGGCATTAACTATAGGAGAGGCTATAAGAAGGGGTTTTTGGACATTTTACTGCATTTGGCGCCAGAATATTTCATTAAAATTGACTTTATCTTGAGATTGTAACCTTTTTTTTGGTGGGAATTGTTTGGTTTTCTGAAAATATGAACATTTTCATTGTATATATCATGCATCACTACAAAAACTGTTTTAAAAACTTTGAAGTTTAAACTTAAAAATTATTATGGCACTATTTTACTGGTTTGGCCCACCCAGGGTGAAATTGTGCTTCATGTGGTCCCTTAACAAAAATCTGTTTGACACCTCTGATTTAGAAAACTTACACGTTTTAAATATGATCAAATCCACATGGTGCTTCATGTAAGTACCTTTTTGACAACCTCCATCAGTTCAGAGCACTGAAATATCCTGGAACAAGAAGTAAAGAATAAATGGCAATACTTCATGATTTTCAAAATAAGGTACCACAAAACTGTGTTAAAGTGAATAATTATAGTTTCTTCTTGTCCGTCATCACGTTCAACAGTAGCTTGTGTTCAGGAGCTTCAGTGTAACGTGGAGCTGTTGAAATACTGATGTATCATTACGTGACCTGCAGCAGGTCAAGTGATTCATTTGCCTTACATAATCAATATTTGTGTTGTTTGGTGGTATCTGGCAGTGTCAGGGAAGTGGAGTATATATTACTGTCTGAGCTGCGCAGCATCTCTAGCCAGCCATGTGCGGAAACATTTTTCCTCCCGTTTTTCTCTCCTGCGGTTTAAGTGAAAGCTTGTATTTCCAGGAGATTTGTTTGAGGCTTCAAGAAAACACTGGAAACACCTCAACTGGATTTGAAATTAAGCTGGACCCTAATCAGAGACCGGTGGGCGAATGCACTCAATCAGCAAAAAGCTGCACCGACCGACCAGAGCGGTGAAAATAAATTTTAAAAAAAGGAAAGAGAGGAGATGTTTAGGCGCCATGAAGAACGGCAGATACTATCATTGATTTAACAGTCTAGTGGATTAGCATATTCAGTTTGTGGATTTTATCCACATTATTAAAAGCAAATGAGAGCAAACTCCTGTTTTGTTCTTTAACACACAAAACCAAACAGCCTAGAGGTGACTTGAGATGAACAAAATGAAATGAAATAGTTTGCTGTTGTAATTAAGTATTTATGTTTATTCATGCAGTCTGCATTTTAAACACAAATACTCTCAATAACTAGCTCAATACTTGTTGAAAAACTCTACAGATGAACAAACACATTGAAGAAGCTTCCTGTGTTCCACAATGAAATACTGTGATATTTATGTGCAAATGAAAATCTGGAGGTGTTTTTTGATTAAGTAGTTATTGACACTTTGACACCTTATTAATTCTGTATTTATTTCTCACAATATTCCCACCGCTTATACTTATAGCTTTACCAAAATTCAACTTTTAACCTTAAATGTTTTTTTTTCTCCAGTAATCTTACATTTTATTTCCATCATTCATCACCATGATGTTTTCTCAAAACAATGAGGAAGAATGCATGCTTTGAAAAATAAATGGTCAATTCCTTCTTTTGAACACTTAGTTTGGAACTTGCTAAAACACCTTCATTTCTACAGATTTAATTAAGTGAATGTTTTTGGAAATGCATTTTCTCTCTAGGGCT